>NEWO01000486.1:300395-328770 GCA_003013225.1 Phalaenopsis aphrodite
GGGTGCTTGCAACTCTTTAACCAAAAAACAATGTAATTAACCACTGATCGTGTTCCAAAATCTCAAGCCAAACCAAATTTCGTGCAGTTACGGATCCACAAAAGGAAAGGAGGAAAAAATAAAAATGGAAAAAAAAAGAAAAGAGATGAGGAGAAAACATAAGGAGCCGTAAAACGACAATCTTCCATTAACAGGTGCTTCCAAGCCTTCAACCACCAAAACAATCTAATGAAACACCGCAGACATGCATATATTGGTGCGAAAACTGCAACTTGGATTGGCAATGTCAATTTAATCCCAAATCTAAATGTTAATTTTGGGTAAGAGTAAAATGGAGTAATTTTTCGTGTGCCAAAATATCTAGCTAAATCAATATTTCTGGAGCCGCAAAAACCGCAAAAAGAAAAATGACAGAAACAGGAATGAGATAAGAAGGAGAAAACGTCAGGAAACACAAAACCGCAAAACCAACAATCTTCCATTAACAGATGCTTGCAAATCTTCAACCACAAAACAATCTCTAATATAACACTGCATACATACTTAAATGGGCGCAAGATCTGCAACTTAGATGGACAATGCCAATTTGATCACAAATCTAAGGGCTCTATTCAGGTAAGAATAAAATGAAGTAATTTTTCGTGTGCCAAAAGATCTACCTAAAGCCATACTTTGTTAATAAGCTACAAATCCACCACAGGAAAGGAGGAGAAAAAAAAATTTGACAGAAACAGGAAAGAGATGAGAAGGAGAAAATATCAGAAGCCGCAAAACACACATCCTTCCTCAGATCCACAAATAGAAGAAGAAAATGGCTCGTCTTACCTTAGCTCTGTCGATCGAGGGACGACGAAAGAGGAGAAGGAGAAGGGGATGCAGTGAGGAATCACCTAGGGTAGACGCGGGGAAGCAGCGGGGAATCACCGAGGGTAGATGCGGGGTAAAGGGTAAAAATTTCGGTCGAAAGCGGGAGATGTGATGTTAATGTCGCGATCCGCTTTCGCTCCTCTTCCGCCGCCGAAATGCCCGAAGTCGTGAACCAAACAGATAACTTTCACAAAAAAGTTGCGGCAAATGACCGCGCCGCACCTAAAAAGTGCTCCCAAACAGACCCTTAACTGGTGCTCTTGCAACAATCCACCGCAATCTATGTGGTCTACTACTACTATAACTATCCACTACAACCTACGTGTCTAACTTTTGCCATTACACTCTTCCACTATGGTCTCTAGGATCAACTAATGCTATTGCAGCTACCAATCTTGATCTTTATGACCAACTATGACTATGTGGACAACTCTTACTATTTCTTCCAACAGTGCTCTTCATGGCCAACTGACATTACTGCAATCTCCAACTACAGCCCTACGACTAAATGATGCTATTGCAATAGTCCACAATGACCTATGTGATCAGTTACTATTGTAACTAACCACTACAACCTACTTGGCTAGGTGTTATCGTTACATCCTTCTACTACTACCACTATCTCATTGATCACAGCCTTTATGACTAACTACTACTTTTATAACAACTAAACAAATCATTTGCAATATGCTATCACTATTATTTGTGGCCCAGTTATAGTTATTAAAGCAAGATGACTATTATACACCTATAATTATTAGCAATGTAATTTTATCTTCTCTAATTTAGAAGAGGTATGTACACATGTACTTTTAATCATATAAAGAATTACTTTGATTGTGTCAAACCCTATAGTTTTCTCTCTTTTCAGAGGCTTTTCACGTAAAAAAATTTTGTAGCTCCTACTATTTCTTATTATCTTTGTGTGTATTAGATTTTCGTGGGATGCTAAGAAATTAAATAATCATTATACCACCACAAATATTTCGGCATGCAACAAGTATTTATTTAATTTTTTATGTGAATTTAAGTGTCATTTATGCAAATAGGAAGTTTAGTTGTTAGATATTAATGCATAATAATTGTCTCGTGTGTATGTATATACCTCAATATTTTTGAAAATTTTGTAATTTCACTGCAATTCTAATTTTACATAAATGTTTAAATAGATAGATTAATAAAAATAAGTTTGTATAAAATAGATGGTATTGGCTCAATATTTTATTCACTAAAAAAAGAAGTATTCATATACAAACTACACAATTCGTAAATATTTTTATGCCAAATACTTGCAACTTAATATCTAGTTTATATTTCTAAAATCTTTAAGTTCACAAAAAAAAAAAATAAAAATGAATTTCTTAAAAAAAATATTACTTTTCTATATTTGAATATGAGACTTTAAAGTATTGTATGAATGAATATTAAAATGCAGATAAACAAAAATAAACTCATAAGAATTGAGTAGTTTTTATTTTCTTCTTTTTTTTTTTCGGTGGATGGGAGCACTCAGGTTTTTCTTTGGTTTTTAAGCTACGAGTAACATTTTATCCTTTTGGAATTTTTTTGAAGGAACTCTTGGGCAGCACAATTTTTATGGATGCTTCCAAAAGTAATATCATATTCTTTGGTTATGTGGTTGTTCATGTATGTATACAAAAATATGCCAGCATAAATCTCAAAGTAAACAGACAATTCAGGAGCAAGGTACTACCGATCAGAAAAACCGGACGTTAGCGAAGAAGGCATTTGGATAAAACGATCGAAAGAATGTGCCAAAGGGTTTCTCACAGTACAACGATTGGCTCTCAAACCGATCGACAAGTACCAATGGAGTCAATGTGAGAGAGCAGCCGACAAACTTCTTACCGACTAAATCAATTTGAAAGTCTTATTATATTTAAGTGCCTTTTTAATTAATAAAAATCCCTCTTTTAAGACTAATGAAGAGAGGATTGATCTGTAATTTTGTAGGACTGAGACATATTTCTATAAATAAGGTCCATATCCGGAATAAATGATCATGTACTCTTTATTGCTTTCTAATATACTTTTCCTTACCTCCCCCGCTAAGACGATCTATATCTTGGGTGTGTTTCCTAGACACTTTAGAATTCAACATTCTTTAAGGTGCAGTTAGTATGGAAACATGTCGTCAACAAGAAGAAGAACTAATCAACAAAAATAGGGAGAATCAAGTCAGAGAAATGTGGTGGAAGCAACATGCACTAAAGAGTTCATAGTGCATTTAACAAGGTTTGCAAAACTTGAGAACCCAAATCACCAACCACATGTCAGGACACTTCATAGTGATGCTCAGAGTGATCGCTGCCCTAGCAGTGGCTCCACTCTAAGGAGAAGATCCAGCCCGAGAAGGAGCACTCAAGCCCCCTCAATTGGAACGACTAGCAAACTGCAGGAGAAGAAAAATCCACCAGGGGAAACCTGATGAAGGGATATATCAAGATAACGTCGGATCCACCCCAAGGAGAGGAACCAACTAGTGTGAACCAAGGCGCAGTGGCGGCTAGAGAATGCCTTCTTGCTCCAGGCATTAGGAGTAGGACCCCCAGAAAAGTTTAAAATGCCCGCCGTAAAGCCATATAAATATTGATCAGACCCCAATATCCACCTCGTGTCGTTTGAATCTTCCATAAGTCTATAAAAAATATGTGATGCTACCATTTATCACTTGTTTTGCTAAATTCAGGGGAATTTTTTTATTTTATTTTGTCAACGCTTTAATAACTAAAAAGAGTGTCTGATCTCTACGACAACTGAAACAAGAAGCTGATGAGAGCTTTTGATCATTTATTGCATGGTTCCCAAGAGAAAAACTGGATGTGAAAATCTTGAATCCTAACATGGCATACGTCGCACTAACACAGGGAGTAAGGCCAGAGAGATTCCATTTTGACCTCGACCTCGCAAAAGCATAGAGCTTGGTTAAGCTATTAGAGATGACCAAAAAGTATATTGCCTCTTATGAGAATGCCTAGAGGCCACCGAATGGAGACACCATAAGAGGTTGTAATAAGAAAAAAAAAGGCAACACAAATAAAGTATACGGCTGATCACCCGCACACGCGATGAAAACCATCCCAACAACAACTTCGCTTATCGTCACGAGGATCAAAGGAGACAAATGAAGAACCAACACCACCGCTCGTCCCACCACTATGAACAAAGTCAGTATAACAAGGAGCCACCCTCGCCCCACCCCACCCTCCCTCCATTAAGGGTATCCATGGAAAAAATAGTAGACGTCATTAAAGATAAGAACTTTTTTAGGAAGGCACCACTGATGAGAACTGTAGCCTTCCTCTGAGATAGAAAGAAATACTGCAAGTACCGCAGAAATCACGGGCCCAATAAGAGGAATGTAAACAACTTCAGATCTTGATTAGAGAGTTGATAAAAGAAGGGAAGCTGAAAGAATTCATTGCCTCTAGGGTCACAACCCAAAGGTAGAGAAAAGCTCCGAGAAGGGTGGGGAGGAAGGTAGGGGTGGGGAACGAACTGACCTACCTATACAAACATCATCCACATCACAAGATACATACCAACTATATTTGCAGGAAGTGAACCACCCAAAAGGATGAGCTAGAAAAGGAAACAAACAAGGGAACTATGTATTGCGACCCTCGCCCTAAAACCAAGGGGCTATCCACCTATTTACTTCACCGATAAGGAGATATCATCAAAGAGAAATACTTACAATAACGCTATTATGAAAAAAATCATAATCAATAATTATCAAGTAGGTAGTGTTCTGATCGATACGAGGAGCTCATTAAATGTGCTTTTTAAATAGGTTTTTGACAAACTATGTCTTACCATCGATCAGATGACTATGTTAGATGGACTACTATGCAGTTTCTCATGGGAAAGGAAGGAAGCGTAAGGGGTGATCGGGCTCCTAGAAAGCGGGGGGTAAGATTAGATGCAATTTACTCTAATGAAGGATTTCCTTGTGATGAATTCCTGATCTCGACTTTTATGACAATACTACGAAGTATGTGTGGTTATATTCTCAATTTTCTTTACATATTTCTTACTTTACAACGGTGCTAAAAACTTGACTCTCAAGAAATAAGAGTGCAACTATTATATTTAAATATTTGGATACTACACAAGTATACGTATCGTTTTCAAGTAATATATGAATTTTTGCCCCAAATATTTAACCCACAGGGAGAAAAATAATTTTTTTTTGAAGAAATTAGATAACAAATTCTAATTTGAAAAATATTCTTACTCAAACTATAGATGCTATAATAGAAATGAAAGTTTGAATCTTTTTAGTAATTTTTAATAATTGAAAATAAAGTAAACAACTAACTAAATTTAACTAGATTTTTGTAAGATGAAAACAATATAAATAAAATATATTTCTCCTTATCATGAATCAGTAACAAGTATAAGACTTCTATTGTCGAAGTATTCAAATTAAGTTCTATCAAATAAGAGCAATATTATTTTTTACCCTTACTAGAGATGCTATAAAGAACATTGACTAATTTATATTTTAAATAGTCTTGAAGACGGGCTAGGTATGGAATATACTAGCTCTCACTCTAGAGTTTCCTCTTCTCCTTCCACCTGGGGGCAAACATCTCGTATCAAAACCTAAAATAATAAATTGAATTGAGGGCTTTAGCCTATCACTCTAAAGTTCTCTAGTCTGTCACTCTAAAGTCCTTTAACTCTACACCCTTCAAAGTTTATTTTCCTATTTTTATGCACTCAACCATATGAATTACATTCTCATCTATACAATCTCATGCAATTCTTTCCATTAGTTGACTGAGACAATACCATCTTGGATCTTACATGTTCTCACAACAAATATTAATATCTTAATTGACCAAATCAAGAAGTAAATGAAGTACATTGATTAAAATCATCACAACTTATTCCAGTATTAATGACCAATACTTCACACAACTTCCATCAAACACTTAATTACTTATCATTTTAAGGAAAAAGATAAAAGAAACTACTCAAGCATTCATGGAGAAAACACAACAACACTTAAGTTTAAATGTAGAAATCATATAAACATACAAGAAGTCTAAATTAAAATCAAATGTAGTCACAAAGATAAAAACTTAACTCAAATTCCTCTCCACCATACTCTTGAAGTTCCTTTGATTCTCTTATATTCCTTTCTCTTATAGTACTCTCTACAAATACGCTACAAATCTTCCCTTTCTTCTATCTAAAAATATCCTAATTATTCTATGAGAGAGTGGTAGAAAAAAGTCTCTAAGGGAGGGGGCGACAGAGGCTAATTGAGTTTCCTTGATCATTCAATCCAAGTTTTCTTTTATAATTTTGTAAAAGGTGCTTTGGCGTCTCTTAAAAAATATGTCCACATTCAAGGAAACATCTAAGAGTGGTCTCCTTTCAATAGTCATTTGAATGTATTTTTGTGCCAATTAACCATAAATCACATTTTTACCAAGAGTTTCTTCAAACACACCTTCAAAAATTCATCCAAATTCATTGATTTTTCAAATAACTACCTCTGGCGCGTAAGCATGAGGCATGTGACGCTTAGGTGCGACCTTCTCTATTTTCCTGGCACCTAAGTGCCCAGTACTGGTGCTTAGGCACCACAGTTCATTTGCACACCTTCATCATTTTTTGCTCTAAATTTGATTATTTTTCACTCCTTTCACTAGATTGAAGTTGGAAATAGGAGGCGAACAACAGGGAAGTCAAAGAGGGGAATTTTCTTTATAAATTGAGTGTGAGATGGGAACTTAGTTGTGCGATCAGAACATAGAGGAAGAAAGGAAGGAGAAGAAGTTGTTGAAGTAGACACTATGAACTTCTTTGTGTGCAAAGGTAGGCATCAAGGCCACGAGAGGAAGCAACATACTCACTTGTGTGGATCAATCCGAGTTTTAGCCGACCAAAATTGATAAGGAAGGAGGAATAAGTAATGCATGACTTACTTGCAAACATTTCCCTACATTCCTTTGAGCTTACGAGAATGAGAAGGCCTCAAGTGGCATTGTAGACTATCGCCAACACAAGTAGGAGGAAGAAGATCTTGTGTGTAGTGTCAAGGCGAGCCGTAGGGAGGATCCTCATGCTCGAAGAAGAGAAGGAGAGGAAGTGTGTGCGCTTGGAGTTTGATTGAAGTTCTGTCAAACTTCGAGTAGCATGGTTCAAAGGAGGAGAGGAAGAAGAAACAACTGTGTGGCTTTGAGTGGGTTAGACCCAAGGTAAGGTTTTATAAACTTTAATTTATGAATTTAATATATTATTAATTATTATTTACTAATAGTAAGGTTTCAATAAATCAGGTTCTAAGCTAAGGAAATTTTATAGTAAGAATGGCTAGGGTTTAATTTTGTTAATGTTCAATTGTTTATGTCATAATAAATTGTTACACAATATAAATGTAACTATATGTTTATAGGACAATTATAAAAAATATAAATTGCATAAGTAACTAGAAAGTTAAACCAACTTTATTGTCAATTTTTTATTAAGCATAAATTGTTTAAGAGAAATAATTAAATGAATATAACAATTAGTATAATAAATATAAAATAATATGATATATCAAAGGATCAAATTAAGGCAAATCGTTGTTAAAATTTATGTGGATGAGAGTTGGAATAAAGAAAGTGTTGGTATTATTGGTGTTTGCAGAGATCATATAGGCACTTATTAGGCTTGGTTTTCTTGTCCTTCTATTGAAACTTCCTCTCTGGATGTTGAAGCTAAGCCATTATTAAAGCTCTTATTGTGAATAAGTATTGCGGTTGGAGAAGTGTTCGGGTGGAGATGGATTATCTGTTTGTGCGGAGATGATGTGCTTTAAAAGAGGTTTGAACTTAGAATATTATTGTTCATATGCAAAAGATTTTTGGTTTATGTGTTTTCTTGCAGGTTAAATGGTCTCATGTGTATAGAGAAGGCAATAAAGTAGCAAATTAGGCTGCTAAAGTTGGAAAAACTTCTCAAATAATGGTGGTCTCTAATAGAATTATTATATATCTGTGTGTGCTTATTAAAGGAGATTTTATTGATCTTCTTTTATTAGGATTTCTAGTGGCTCCTCTGTATGAGTTGTATTTGGGCTTGGTTGTTCGTAGGTTTTCTTTTGTTTCTTGTATTATGGGGTGTAGTGGAACTACCTGCCTAAGTTTGTGTCTTTTGTTGGTATTAATAAAATTTCATACAAGATTCTATAAAAAAATAAGGCAAATTAGTTTTTAATAATAAGATTAAAAAATAATAAATTAATACTAATTTTTATGCAATTGACTTTATTTTTCTTATTGGAGATAAGTGATGAGAACATTTAGAATTATCAGTGATTGAGGTGACTACTCAAGTTCTTTTACCATGATGGTATTTTGCTTCTTTTGGACTGAATGCATTAATTAGTATTTTTATTAATTATATAGTAAATGATTGTAATATCATGATTTTGAATTATAATGAGTTTTTGTTCATATTGAAGGATTGATATGAATGCACATTTTTATTGAGTGATTTGACAGTTATGCAAATAAGAAATGAATATTTTTTAATTCTTTAAAAATAATATTTTAATTGGATGCTTGTATGTGCGTGATTCACTATGATGGAGCCATCCCTTGATAATACCAGTTTCCCCGAAAACCCATGCATGCATATGGAAAACAATATTGATATTTAGGTACCTTAAGTAGTACAATTTTTAGATGGTGCTCCTCTAACTGTTGTATAAATATGAAACAATATTGATATGCTAATGATATAATATAGCACTTTGAATTGCATGTTAAATGTTCATATTAATTTATAAAGAAGCTTAATTGGCATGAATGTTGTTTTTCCTTATATTGTTGTACTTTAAGAGTATGAGTATTCACTAGTTCATGTAGCTCATGGTTATTTTAAACTAACTTTTCAGGTTATTTAAGCAATCGACGATGTGCGTTAGAAGTGATAACATTTATAGAATATGCGAAAAACTAGTAACGATATAACATTAAATATATTGCTTTACTTTATATTGATTAGTCGCTCATTTATCTGTTAATATCAAGGTATAGAAAATGAATAACGAAAATTTTAATTCTGTCGTCCGACCATCTGTTACCGTCTTGGTTAACTCCAAGCCCCAAACTAGGTTATGACAGTGTTCCTGACTATTTCTTAGAGACCTCTTTGACGATTCTTGCCCTGAAATTACCAATAATATGAATAGCCTTTGGTTCCTCTATCTCTTTTTGAACAAGCATCAAAGTAGTAGTTTTATTTTGAGTAGGAGGTATTGAAGCTAGCAATTCATCTATTTTCTTTTCCAATTTCTCAATGTGGTTATCTAATTGATTCAACTCATCTGATATATGTTGAATTATATTTGGTTGCAGATCCTTCTCAAATTCCATATCTTGGGGTATACTGATATCTGATTTTGATTTAGCGAGATAACACTCATTATTACTTCCATCATTTTCTGCAATCTTTCAATAACTTCATCTCTTTATGTTAGATGGTTTAAAAATGTTGGGTTGTGTCCCATATGACACATTCTTCAACCATAACGTCTTGTAAATCTATATTATACTCCAATATTTCTCTAAAGACCTACTTTCAACCATCAGAACAGTGGCTTCTACTTCTAAGGTTTTAGGATTTTCACTCTCTTCTTTCAATTGCTTCATATTAGGTTCCAATTCATTTAAAACCTCGTCAATGGGTCTACGCTAAACATTCTTAGGATCAATAGGGACATATTTGGGTTCTATATCGATATCTATCACATTAACTATCTTCTCAGTGATCTCAGATCCATACTACTCAATTTCTTGAAGTTGTGGCACCTTCCTTGAAACATGTGAAAAAAAGTAGAGAAGGGGGTTCTAGCTTATCTCCCTATGTATGAGGAGGTGTTACTTTAACTTTTGTATTTAACTTCATCATCAATGGGAAAGCCTTCTTCTCATTCTCAGTATTGGAAATTTCTTGGGAAGAAATTGAAATGAATGGAGGAGCTTCAAGTGACATTAGTCCCACTTTTCTAGTTCTATCAAAATGTTTAGGAATATAAGGCAACACTTCTGGTGATAAACGGTGAGCACAGACCTACATTCTTAAATATTTTTGTTCTTTCCTTGAAAATCTATGTTATTCCAAAATCTTCTCCCTTCTTTTTAGGAATCATACATCCTAAAAACTTTGAACTTCAAGCATGGATTATTTCTTCTTCTCTGCCATCTTCTTGAGAGTATTTGATACAATACAAAATGACAAAATCCTTTATTTCCTTTTTTATGGGGTTTTCATTTAAGAGGGGATAGAGATGAATCACCTATCTCAAGCCCATATTCTTTATATCTAACAACATAAATTGTGTGAAACCTAATTCCATCAAAGAGGGGATGTTTCAAACAAGTCAGATTCAATCTCATGTGTATCTTTCTCAATTAAATTCTTCTCTATTAGCCCCAAGATCTCTCTTATAAATTCTTCTATTCCTATTTCTATTCGGTTTTAGTCAATATAGGAACAATCCTAGAAAATGAGCCGACTTTGAATACTAAGAAAATGTTATAAGTTTCACCCAATACTTTTACCAATTTATCATTTACTTCTTCAACGGGCTCAATAATTTTAAGAACTTTAAAAATGTTCATACTCAGTAGAACTTTGAATCTCAGGCATAACAGTAGCAACAATACTCACAACATAAGTATTTTCAACAACTATCTTCTTCAAATGTGGGAAATCTTCTTCAGATAAGAAACTAAATTCCATCAAGGGTTATTTTCTCATGAACCAACTGGGAGTCTACCGTGAAAATAGTAAGATCACAAATCATTTTAAAGTAACCAAATCCCATTCTAAATTTAATGACGGGATGAGTTGAACAAAGTTTCAAATTTCTATCATTTTCAAAGAAGAAAATGAATTTCGGGATCAACATCTTTTTGTAAAGAGGATACAATGAGAGCTACTAACGGGAAGTATGTTTATTTCACAATTGTAATATAAATTTGTATAAGAAGCTTTTCACAATTATTTTTCCTCACGTATAACGGAGTATTGAAATGACACTCGAAGACAAGAATATAAAAAAAATTAACATGCTAAACCCTAAACCTTCAAAAATATAATACCCACCCAATTGTATTTCTCGATGTGGCTCACTCCTACAGTTTTTCAGAAAATGCGACAGAAAAAGGCAGTTAAAAAGTGGATGCCCCACGAAGCACCGCCCTTCATGCGCTGCTTCCCTTACAGATGTCAAAATATTGCGTCTGCTGCTACAAAGATGACGCTCCAGTAGCTCTTCTCTTGGACAATCATGGCCTCTCTGCCGCACGGAAAATTATTGCGGCAAAGCCTTGTTTTCCATAACCCTATCCACTCAAACTGAGCATTTACATACATGCCATTCATTTCTTATGTACTTGCATATCAAACACCTAAACTTTATTTTACTTTTTTTTTTTTCTAATCTATTCACAAAAAATACCACGTTTTTTTTACCTTAAAAAGTAAAATACGCATTTCCCAGCATAGAAAAGGTGTTATATATGACAATATTGAAGTTTAGGTGTTAAATATGTAAATAAATAGGTATTGAGTGGTATGTATGTATATCTTCCAAAAAAAAAAAAAAACATGCAGATGCCTCATTGCACGGTTGTTTATTTTGTTGTAGCAGCGAACTCCATGGAATGTCGCTTGAATAATACTTTTTATTTTTTCAGTAGACTTATTGATGCAGACACGCAATCATTCTTTGCATGATTTTAAATGGCATCAACATTATGAACTTGTACTAAGAAATCAGAATAAGAGCGTTCAAATATATAGCAGCAGCAGCACCCAATTTTCATAATATATAACATTATTTTGTTACATGATGCCCGGTTGGCATGCATATTTTATGTTGATCTATAGGATCATTTGACACTCTTAATATACATATAATCATTAACTTCACTGATTAGCAACCATTAATTTGTCATGAACTGCTTCATGCATGATCTACTCACTGAGTGGTAAGCTCCAGAATCACCAAAAATATGTTATCTCAAGATGTGCAGCAAGAGTAGGTTCATTGAGGGGTTGATGATTCAAGAAAGACCAGCCGATTTTTTGTGAGACTTATTTTCTCGGCAGCTTCTTTTACTTTTTCCCTAACTCCACTAACAATTTCCTCTGGTGCTTTGTCTATAAACTGCACCACAATAAATTATTATCAAAAAACTTGGGTAGTATCTCCATTGTATAGTGAATATAAGCTTGATTGCTTTTAATGTAACAACTATACTATATTCATTCTCACATGATAATTTAATGATAACCAAAGATAAAAAATTTTCACGAGAAAAAAAAAACAAAGAAAACTAAAATCTAGCCATTAGTTGGGTTCAAGTTTCGAAAAGAGAACCAATAACAAATCGTACATGACGACATGATAGAAATGAATAATGATGAAATCACCCAAAAAGAAGAACCAAATCTCACTTTTGAACAAAGTGTGATATTGGAGTTAACCAAACAACATAATTCATATAATTTTGATAGTTATAATTCACTTTTGCATTTGAGAATCAAGTCTATCTTTGATGGTCATAATTCACTTTTGCATTTGAGAATCACTTCAACAGTTAGACCTATTGACTCTTCATTTTCAGCAAACACAATTGCACAACTTCACATATAGGAGTATATCTCGATTTTGTGCGATTTAGAGTCACTTATGAAAATACGTGTAACTTCAATTTTAAATTCAATTTCTATTTGCTCATTATTCTTAGAATTAACCTTACACTTGAATTATATTTCAGGGATTGAATCTAGCTCTTGTTTAAAAATAGATTCAAATACATTAGGGTTGATTTAACATCTAGCTTAAATGAAGATAGGTTGTTACTCTTGCTCAAACATAGCCATAATTTTATGAACTAATTCTAATATAATTGTTTTCTAAATACAAACTCATATTGTAATCGTAAATTCCTCTTTTACATTTAACCAGTCAATAAGAGAAACCAATTGTAATAATAAATCTTCATTTAATTTATCTTCAAAAAAATATTCATGAACTACATGAATTCAATGAGATCAAACTTGATCATAGATGATATTTTGTGTCATTACATATCTGATAGATTTGATAGAAGATAATAATTCTGTAGTTGCTTTAACTATGGGTGTAATCTTACTAATAGATTGTTCACAGTATATATCAATAGTCAAAGACTGGTTAAGTCCTCATTTAGGATTTCTGATAAATTATTATCTAAAGACAGGACCAATCTCTTACCCAAACCTCTAAAATTACACATCATAATAGCGTTGGCTCAATGGCAAATCATATCTAACTATAGGATTTGCAAACTTACAAAAATAGTCGGACACGTACGAGTTATTTTATCTACTACCGGACAATTGACCCTCAGTCTCTATATGGCTCTTTCAAAATCAAAAAAATCATAATAAAAAAAAAAAAAAAAAAACCTCAAGATTGCATAATTTTAGTAAGTTTATGTTCCATAAAGGTTTTTGTTCACCTGCAATACTTTCCAAAATGATTTATCATGATCTACTAGTTCTATTTAGCACAGTCAAGTTTTTCAAAATTAAATGGATAATGATATTCAAAACAGTATTCAAAATTAGGAATCCAACCTAGAAAATCTTCAAGATCATACCATACCATACATCAAACGTAGGAAAACAGTAACAAAACAGTGTTCAAAATTAGGAATCCAACCTAAAAAATCTTCAAGATCATACCATACCATCATCAAACGTAGGAAAACAGTAACCATTATAATTGTTTTGTATTTGTTTTGATCCACAATTTGTTTTAATATCTGTAGAATCTTTTATTAACTCTTTCGATTTCCCAATTATGAAGTCATATTTTAATCAAGATATGATGATACAACAATAGGTTCTAAAAAGAATTTGATGTAAGACACTTACGAGTCTAGGTTTTATGATGCAAATTAGGCTTGAGATGAGAGATGAACAACAGTTTCAGAATTTTTTTTTTTTAATTTTTAGAGTTAATAGTTATGATATTAACATGTAAAGTTTTATGAATTATAAAAAGATATTATAATTGGAAGATTTTGTGGGAAGGACCATTGATCCAAGCAAATTTTGGTAAGGTAAGAATTTAGGTGTTCTACTTTAAATATTTTACTTAATTAATTAAAATGCTATTAAGTAGATATTAAATAAATTAATGATAATTTGATTCAATAGATAAGGTTCTTGAATCATGGTTTAGGCAAATAAGGTAGAGTCAAGAAGGCGAACGTAAGAAGAAGCAAGCACAGGATTAAGCTTGTAAAGAAGTCCTTTTCTTTCGTGTAATAAATTAATATTTTATTTAAAAGGGACTTGCATTATTGGCTTAAAGATACCAGATTGTGATCATATGCATATTGAAAGTTAAAAGATCTTTGAAATGAAAAAAATGAAACGATAAAGGGCAAATGGTTGTTACATGATTTTAAATGGATAAGATCAAAATGAAATGACATGTAAGTGATTATAATTCAATGAGATTGTATTCTCTTATGGTACTACCTAGGAATGCTATTGTACCCGTACATGAAAAAATGAAAAATGATAAAAGTGTACCTACGGGTGCAAAGTTTTTAGGATACTTACGAGTACAAATTTTTTAGAGTACCTGCAAATACTATGTTTTTTAGGTTACGAATGTGGTAGCTTTGACATGACTTCTTAAGAAGGTAGAAAAGGTAAAAACGAAAATTGAAATATGATTGATTAATTTAAAATAAATGATTCACATTTCTTTTAGAGATTTATTCATAGCATTTTTATATTAATTTAGTGTATAATAAAAGTATAACTGCTCACTAAGTTGTGGTAAACTTATTGTTTTTTTTTTAATTAGTTCTTTTAAGTAATACTCTAGGTTGATATGTTTGATAGGAGAAAATTTGTTACAAGAGAACTATTGATACTAGGTAGCATGTTTTTTTTTATAATTCTAGTTTCTTGTAATATTTATTTCGGAATGATGTTGTATTGTTAGTTGGATTGTGAAATTATTTTACTTTAAGACTATTATGTTGTTTTGGTTGGATTTGATTATAGTTTAATGTACTTCATGGGTTTCAGTGATTATTTTTATTATTGAAAGTTATGATGATTTATTGTATAATTTAAAAGAAAGTTTAATATCATCCCACCGCCGTTTCAGAATTGATTAAATTTAAGCTATCAGGCCAGATTGTGACAAATTTATAGTAAAAAAATAATACTCTGAATGTAAAGACAATAATTATGTTTTTTACATCCCACAAGATAATTTAATGATTTCCTCAAATCTAAAATTTTCATTAGATGAAAAATGATCAATAATGAATTTTAGTCAAAAAATATTTTGATAGATAATCTGCTAGTTTTTACTATTTTTATCATACATTGAACCT
The DNA here is from genome assembly GCA_003013225.1 of Phalaenopsis aphrodite. Lineage (NCBI taxonomy): Eukaryota > Viridiplantae > Streptophyta > Magnoliopsida > Asparagales > Orchidaceae > Phalaenopsis > Phalaenopsis aphrodite. Next base: position 315,710 of record NEWO01000486.1, read on the forward strand.
GATGCCCTAAACTTTATTTCTTCTCTACTCATTTCGTCTCTTGGCCAACAACTCAAGCTTTCGTCGTAAAACAACCAAATTTTGATTAAAAAAACTCTTTTTTTTAGCTTTTATATTTATTATATTGAAATTTCATCCATTAAATCTGGCATTTTGTTCATTGAAAATTTATGATTTTTTTTTTTGAAATAAACTTTAATTTTTTTATGATTTGTTTATTTGCGATTAGATCTTCCTATTTTTTTACTTAGTTTCAAATGATAAATGACCATGAAAATATATAGCTTCTCTCGTGTATATATGGAATAACTATGTCACTTCTTTGTTTTATATAGCTTCTCTCTTGTATATATGGAATAGCTATGTCACATCTTTGTTTTCATTTATCTCTTGGCACGACTTACTAATTCCATAACATTTTCTTGACTCAAGTAATTTTTTCGATCATTTTAAAGAAACGTCATCTTTTTGCTTATTATAACGTTTTTGATATTTTGGTTCTCACATATATACGTCGCTCATGGATATTCACAATAAAAGATCGTGGATCTATTTAAGTTGTCTTTTGATAAAAAAATGACTAATTAAGGAATTCTTCAATAGTGTCAAGTATTTCATGCACATGACATCACAATTTCATCTTATCTTTAAGATGAAAATTTTGATGCCCATATGTTAGACACAAGAAATAAGTGTATTGAATGTCAATGAAATCAATATAGAATTGTATGGCAAAATATTGCAACCAAAATTGCTAATTTTGGACTTCACAAACATAGATTAATTCTCGAGTTGAAGATTTAACAAATTCCGCTATTCCAAATCATATGATTTCAGTTGATAAGACGAAATGATATGTCATGCAAAAAGAGTTAAATTTTTTGGAGAAGTAGAGGAGCCACTAAACATAGAAGCTTGGAAGTTCTACGAAACATTGAATGCAACACAACAATCCTTGTGAAAAAGGTTGCACGAACCACTCTGAATTATTTTTGGCTATTAGAATGTTTAGCAATAAAATCAAATAAAACATCACATGAGAATGTTTAGCAATAAAATCAAATAAAACATCACATGAGAATGTTTAAATGTATTTCAGGATTGTTAAAAGAGATTAATCTAAGAGAATATTTAATTATAAAAGATTTATACAAAACAAAAACATTGGCGTCGAAATTAGGTTTGATCTCAAAAATTAAAAAATTAAATAAAAATAAATTAAAATAAATAAATTGTTATATTAATGATTATAAGTTATACTACAAGGTGACACGATGAAGACTGAATATAAATATTTACAAAGCACCAATGTTCATGCCATAAGGTAAAAAANAGTTTCAAATTATAAATGACCATGAAAATATATAGCTTCTCTCGTGTATATATGGAATAACTATGTCACTTCTTTGTTTTATATAGCTTCTCTCTCGTATATATGGAATAGCTATGTCACTTCTTTGTTTTCATTTATCTCTTGGCACGACTTACTAATTCCATAACATTTTCTTGACTCAAGTAATTTTTTCGATCATTTTAATGATTATAAGTTATACTACAAGGTGACACGATGAAGACTGAATATAAATATTTACAAAGCACCAATGTTCATGCCATAAGGTAAAAAAAAAAAAAAAAAAAAATGAAGAAAATTTTAAATAAGCTTTTGTCTGCTTGACACTCATTCCATATTTTTGAAGTTGTATGCATTCATGCGTTATACTAAGAAAATAAAATGATATTTAAAAAAAAGGAGCAAAGGGAATATATTTTGAGTCATCCATTGAATAAAGAAGCATGTAGTACTTCAATTCTACCTATCCTGATTTTGTTACTGACCAACACAATGTCAAGCTTGATTTATACGTTGACGATTCATGCCGCATAGTCTCATCTTATTGATATTGTTATATGATAGTCACGCCTTACAATTTACCACCAAAGATATGCATGACTACGCCCTTTACATTTTTCACACAAATTATATGCCGACTACAGCCAAAAGAAAAAATTGATATATATTTCTACCACCAAAGATATGCATGACTACGCCCTTTACGTTTTTCACACAAATTATATGCCAACTACAACCAAAAGAAAAAAATTGATGTACATTTACATTCATTGATAGAAGAGCTAATATTTTTATAGGATAGTAGTGTGGTCACTTATAACATTGCTACAAAATAAGACTTTCAAATGAAGACAACCCTAATGTGAACAATCAAATGATTATTATGTGTATGATATATTATCAAAGTAAAACTCTACTGAAAATTGTCGTTTTCCTTCACAATTATACAACAACAACAAAACCATTATCCTACTAAGTGGGGTCGGCTACATGAATCCTTTTTCTCCATGGCGTCCTATTTAGTGTCATATTTTCATTTAATTCTAATAAATTAAGAACATTTTTATACAATAAGCCCAAGTCATCTTTGGTCTACCGCTATCTTTTTTAACATAAGTAGAATCTATAATATCTACTCATCTAATCAGATCATCAGATGGTCGGCGTTTAATGTGACCTAACCATCTAAAACGACTCTCTCTAATTTTGTTTGTCACTAGGGCTACACCAACCCTATCACGAATATATTCATTTTGCATTTTGTCTCTAAGTGTAAAGCCACTCATCCACCTAATCATTCTCATCTCAACAACACCTAACTTAGTTTTATGCTTCTATTTTAAAGGGCAACATGCAGTGCCATAAAGCATTGCAGGTCTCACCACCATCTTATAAAATTTTCTTTTCAGTCTAAGAGGTACTTTTCTATCAAACAATAGGCCCGAAACATTCCTCCACTTCAACCAACCAACTTGAACTCTACTAATAACATCCCCATCGATATCACCATTTTGAACAATAGACCCAAGATATCCAAAGTATTCACTCCTTTTAATAATTTGATCAACCATAGTTACATTTCTGTCACTAGAGCTAGTACTACTAAAATTACATCCAATGTATTCAGTTTTAGTTCCGCTCAAATGAAGGCCTTTAGACTCCAAGGTAGACCTCCATAATTCATGTTTTTCTTGAGCTTTTTCTCTCTTCTTATCTACGAGAAGGATATCATCACCAAAAAGCATACACCAATGTACACCCTCCTGTAAGTGTCTAGTCAGACCATCCATAACTAAAGAAAAAAGATACGTGCATAAAGCCGATTCCATATGTAAACCAACAAAAATAGGGAAATATTTGGTCAATCCTCTTTCTGTTCGAACACAAGTAACAGATCTTGTATACATATCTTTAATGACTTGACTATAAGTCATATCAACACATTTCTTCTCAAGAACTCTACAAAGGATATCTCTTCGAACCTCATCACAAGCTTTTTCTAAATCAATAAAAATCATACGTACAACCTTCTTTTTATCTCGAAAATTCTCCAACAAACCTCTCAATAAATGTATAGCTTCCATAGTATACTTGCCCGACATAAATCCAAATTGATTATGAGATATCTTTGTAATACGTCTTAACCTAGGTTCAATTACCCTATCCATTAATTTTAAAGTATGCCACATCAAATTAATTCCTCTATAATTGGCACACTCTTGTGCATCCCCTTTATTCTTAAAAATGGGGGCTAAAGTACTCTTCCTCCACTTCTCAGGCATCTTTTTAGTTTTTAAAACAATATTAAAGAGTTTAATAATCCAAGAAACTCGCAAATCTCCTAAATATTTCCACACTTCAATTGGGATATCATCAGGTCCTACAGACATTTCACCCTTAGTTTTCTTTAAAGCCTCCTCAACTTCTTTTTACTAATGACACGGTAAAAATGAAACATTTTATTATTATTAACGATATTAAGATCACTAAGGTCGATTGTATTTTCTGAAACTTCATTAAAAAGTTTATCAAAATAACGCACCCACCTATTTTGAATATTTTTTTCGAAGAAAAACACTTTTTGATTTTCATCTTCAATACACTTTAGTTGTGTAATCTTTAATAAATACAAAATAATAAAGAGTAAGATGAGCAAATAAGCTATTAAAGTTTATATGATAAAATGGCTATGATGCTTATAAATTATAAAACTGTGAGGAGCGAAGTTTGTGTGGTAGAAAGGTACGGTTGGACTGCTTAGGCGAGCAAGGAGTGCATCATGTTCTGCTTGCATTTTGGAAAGCCGCTTTGTAAGGCGCTGACTTTCTGCAGACACATCCACCATATCTGCAAGAGGAAGGTAAGCCTCCAAACCATCCCCAACCACCAGGTGTACTGAATGTTCTGCATATTCTGAAAGAAAAGCCATGAATGGCATAAATACCAGCACTCTTAAATCAAAAAAGAGTTTACATAAGGCAACACCAAAAAAAAATAAAGACTAGTATGAACCTGGAGGAGATTCCATGAAATGAACATTTTGTACATCCAATCGTGACAAAAGAGCCAAAACTTGCTTCTCGCTCTAAATTCAGTAGAGATATCATGAAATGAAAGAACCGTGTAAGGGGAACACAAAAAGTAAAATAGATATGCAAATAAGTGTAGCTACAAGCATGCTTAAATAATTAAATGTCATATACACATGCAAATGACTGCTGCATCAAAACTACTTACATGATAGATGCGTAATACTCAACAAAATACACGGCTACTGTCAATATACCAACAATTAGCTGAACAAATACGTCTATGAACTAAAAAATATAAATCAAAATAAAAAAAAATGTAGATTCACACCATCATCATCATTAGCTTTTTATATTTATATTTATATTTTATTTTGGGCTGATTTTATGAATCCTCCTTTTCATTCATAAAAGTTGATTGTTACATGAAGTGCTAAACTTACTATTAGCAAATTGCTTTAAATAATATTTATTTATGATACCTTAGGACCACTATTTTCCTTAATAATACTCCATAATTTTATCTACCCAGCTAATAAGTGCCTTCTATACCCTTCATTGCGCATGACTATTTTTTGCTACCTTATCTTCAAAAAATGCCATACCATCCCTTTAATATAATAACTCTTTCATTATACCTTTCCTAGTTATATTATGCATCAATCTTAACATTTAGTTTCTACCATGCTTTATTTTAGCTATTGAAGGTATAGAATTCTGGAAAAAAAATTATTTTTCACTAGCTCCAATGCATTAAACCTTACTACATAGAAATCCCTCCAAAATAAGAAAACGATAATAAAATCAGAGAATATATTCCAAGGATTCCTTCTTGTGAAGGAAACTTCCTTTTCTCTTATTCCTCAATTGAAAGCATATATTAATTATTTATATACACTCATACCTCTAAAGATTAGGAATATATCTAGTATAAAAAAGATCTGTAATTAGATCTACTCCAATTAGGTTATCTAAAATCAAACTTCCTAATATACAAGTCTTCGATTAAAACTTTCCATAACATAATTTTCATAACACTACCCCCCAAACTGAAGCATAAATATTTTTCATGCCAACTTATTACAAATATAAGTGACTCTAGCTCCATTAAGGGCATTTGTGAAGATGTCTTCTAGTTCTTCACCGGTCTTTATTTGAGTTGTAGAAATCAATTTTATCAAATTTCTTCACGAATAAAATGACAATCAATCCCAATGTGTCTAGTTCGTTCATGGAAAACAGGGTTTGAAGCAAAATGAATTACAGCTTGATCACACCACAACTTTGCTAGAACTTTCATCTTAAAACCCATTTCGGCCAGAAATTGGGAAACTCACATCAATTCACTCAAAGCTTATATCATTGCTATATATTTAGATTATAGGGATATTAATTTATTTCTTATTCTTCCATGAGACAAAATTACCACAAACAAAAACACAATATCCAAAAATGAATCTTCGGACAGTCTTGGAACTTGCCTAATCTGCATCAGAGAAAAAATCAATATTTCTATACCCTACGATTCTGATATAGAATCCCTTTTTCTCAAAAGTTCCTTTGAGATAACAACTTATCAAATCAATAGCTAACCAAGGACGTACTATGGGGAGAACATTGATATATAGTACTAAATAAATACACAATGTCAGGACGAGTCACTGTGAGGTAGTTTAATTTTCTCACTAACTCCTATATCGTTCAAAATCATTAAAAAAAACTTTCCATTCTTGATAAGTTTGTGATTAGGAAACATCGAAGTACCACATGATTTGACCCCAAATTTTATCATCCTTGCTAACAAATCCAAAACATACTTCCATTAATGTAGAGAGGTACCCTTCTTGCTCCTTCATATCTCAATCCCCAAAAGTACTTCAAGGAATCCTGATCTTTAGTGTTGAACTGATTTTGAAGGAATGAATTCAATGATAAGATTTCCTGCACATCACTTCTAATAATAATAATATCATCAACATGTACCACCAACAAAATGATCCTAGAAGCAGATCACTTGTAGAATACCATGTCATCACTTCTACTCTTCTACATCCCAAACTCTTCTACTGCCTTGCTAAGTTTTCCTAACAATGGTCGAGGAATTTGCTTCAATCCATATTGTGACTTCTGAAGACAACAAACATTTCCAAACTCCCCCTGAATAACAAATCCAGAAGATTGCTCCATGTATACCTCTGCTGATCACCATGAAGAAAAGCTTTCTTCACATCGAGCAGGTGTGGAGCTAATTATTTAAAATGAAATAGCAAACATAAGTCAACTTACCTACCAGAGAAAACATTTCCAAATAGTCAATCTAAGCCGGAGGTATACAATGACGCAAGTTCTCTTGAGCCAAATTCTGAACAAGTAAATACATAATGTGGTTCTCCCACTCTTCGTACTCGGCTGGATGTGTCGGATAAACAAAGCTGTCATGGGGTCAACTCGGGAATGATATCTCTAGCAGGTTGGCCCACCCTGACATGTAACCACTCATGAGTGCCATTTGCTTTATCTTGGGAAGGAACTAGATCCCACAGTAGAATATTCTTTATCTGAAAGATCCTTGGGCAATTCCCACAACTACGGTTCGTCCATCCTGTCTGATCATCCGTCGAGATGTACACTGTTGAACCAATTTTAATCTCTAAATGACTCACAATTGTCTTCCAGATGTAACTAAAAATCTTCTCATCTTTGACGTGCTGCACCTCCTTTGATTGGGGCCAATTCAGGTGGCAGGCTACATATATGAAATGTTAAAACCCTCTTATCTGAATTTAACCCCTTTCTAGTATTGGCTCCTCAAGCTCGTGGTTATTTTGGATATCCAAAGTTAGTCCTCCTGATGTTCCTCTCAACGCCTACTAAATGGTAACTCGAGGCACCATAATCTAATACTCTGCATGAACCTCTTAAATCAAAATTACTATCTTCTAGAACAACTACTGTTACCTTAGCGGAAATCACTCTCCTGGGGTCCATTGAAATTGATAAAGGCTCTTCCTCATTGGCTACAAGTTGAGAATCTTCTCTGAAGTCGTCATATTCTCCCCGATTAACTAAGTCATTGCCCAATTTTTCAAAACCACCCTGCTCAGTGAAATAGAACATCATCTATATGTGCAGTCTGATTCAACGTGCCCAAATCCGTGGCACTTACAACACTTATTGGTTACAACAGATTTAGGGCTGCAGATTGGTTCTACCTATTCTCTATTTTGAATCAGCTCTTCCTCTGTCAAAGTCATCTTGGGTGTGCTCTTAGGTATATTATGACTATAAGAACTTAAAGTTAAAATCTGCCTGTAAGATGGGGAGGTTGATTAGTGATGTGGTCCCTCCACTTCTGAAGATAGAGTCCGCATGTCTGCCTGTAGTAAGCTGGCAGGAACTGGCGATGTGTCTTCCACTTCATCTTTAGATTATCTCGTTCTCTCCTTTGACTCTTCTGATCACGGTCGAAGGTAACTTCCCATTGGATTTCATCCTAATATCAGCAAGCCTCTGCTGAAGTTGGAGGATCTATCGTTGTATCTCCTCTCAGATAGGCTTCGACATGTATCACTTTAATGACATGGCTAGGGTTTAGGGCTAGGAGGTGAAAGAGAGCAAAAAAGAAAATTAGTTTAAGGTGCTGGTTTTGAAAATCAGCAAGGGGGAATTAGGGTTGGGGATATGTGGAAGTGAAAAGGTTATTCAGTGGAAGGAAGGAAAATTTCTAGGTTATGGCAGATGCTTGGAAACCTTAGGATTAGCACCAGGTTAGGTCAGCTCTGATACCAAATGATACTAAAGTTAATACAAACCACAATACAAACGACACAATTTTATTGCTGATAAATAAAAAAGGTACAAAGACAACGCTACAACTACAACAATACAATACAATCAATAATAATACGAATTTCAAGAAATAAGAATAAACATAATCAAATAAAAGAAGACAAACAACACCTAGGAGTAGGAGCGAAAGATCCGATGAGTGGAAGATGCTGTTAAGAGCTGGGAGCCAAAAGTGACAGATAGGACTGCTGACGAAGCAACGAAAAACTGGGAGAAAATAGAGATGTCCGCGACCCATTTACGATGTTGTCAGGATCTACAATCGACTAGGGACAAATGGGAGGGAGTTAGCGGCCCGTCTATGGGACTAGAGCGATCTGCAAACAACTGAGGGTGAATGAGAGGTAGTTAGTGGCTCATAAGTGACGCTAGAGAGATCTGCAAATGGCTGAGAAGCAAATAAGAAAGATGTTCCGGCCCGTTTGTGACGTTCGCGAGTTTTGCGGTCGGCTGAGATGAGCAGAGGCATGACCAACGACCTCTCTATGCAGAGGAAGGACCTAGTAACGGATAGGGGAAGAAGGAAAGAAAGGGAGATATAAACTACTTTAGACTAGGTAAAGTCGTAGCACCACTCACCATCAGATACATCCTTTGAAAGAGGGAACACCTGGAAAACACGCTTGAAATCAGAAAATGAACAAAAAATGTTTAGTGGTCTGCACACAACAATTACAAATAGATGAAAGTAGAGGGGTAAACTAGGTAGGTAGAGAAATAGGTAAAAATTAAAGAAGAGTGGAAAGAATGGGCAAGAATTTGAAATTCAGTCTATGTAGGAAGGAGAGTGATTGGTAGGGGAGGAATTAAGGGCCTGAAATGATAAGGGGCGGAAAGAATTAAGTGGCCCGAAATGATAAGGGGAGGAAACATCCACCTCAATTTACTCGGTTTGGATGGTCTGGTCCAGCAGGGAGGCTGGACCGATTTGGGCCAGGTCGACCCACAGAGGTCCCGTGTCAAAGTGGGGTCAACAACATGAATCCTTCGTCTCCATTGTGCTATATTGAGTGTCATAAGCTCATTTAATTTATACGACATGCCCAATTCTTTCAAGGTTTACCTTTGTTTTTCTTCACATAAGTTGAATCTAAAACATCTACTCTCCTAATCGGATCATTAGATGTTCGACATTTAATGTGACCAAACCATCTAAGTTGACTCTGTCTAATCTTGTCAACCACTAGAGCTACACCAACCCTTTCATGGATATATTTGTTTAGCATTTTGTCCCTAAGAGTCAAGCCACTCGTCCATCTAAGAATTCTCATCTCAACAACATTTAACGTAGTTTAATGCTTCTCTTTTATAGGTCAAAAGCTTGAGCCATAAAGCATTGCACTTCTAATCACCATCTTAAAAAATAATCTTTTAAATCTAAGCGGTACTTTTCTATCACACAAAAGGCCCAATGCATTCCTCCATTTCAACCTTCCAACTTGAATTCTACTAATAACATCACTATCTATATACCATCACTTTGAACAACAAACATGAGATATCTAAAACGTGCACTACATCTAATGATTTGATCGCACATATTACTACACTGCAAATAGATCTACTATCACTTAAATTATAGTCTATGTATTTAGTTTTAGAATTACTCAAACAAAAACTTTTAGATTCTAAAGTAGACATTCATAATTCAAGTTTATCCTGGACTCTTTCTCTAATCTTATCTGCAAGAAGGAAATTATCAGTGAAAAGAATGCACCAACGAACATTCTCTTGTAAATGTCCAATAAGTGCATCCATAACTAAAGCAAAAAGATATGCACTTAAAACCAATTCCTGATGTATTCCAAATAAATAGGAAAATAGTAACAGCACTAATACAGATATCTTTAAAGACTTAAATTTAAGTCATATGAACATCTTTCTTTTATAGAATTCTCAAAAGAATTTCTCTTGGAACCTTATTATCATAAGTTCTCTCCAAATCAATAAAAATTATAAGTAGATTCTCCTTTTGTGATAATAAAAATCCAGTAATAATAATAATAATAAACTGACGCATCCCTTTAGTTATAACATAACTGAGCAGTGTTGTCCTCTAGCCAAGGAAGTAGGAGAAATCGAAGGGAAGGAGGAATGTGGTCGAGCGGAATCGCGATCAAGGAGGAGACGTCGACGTTGTGTGCTCATGCAGAGGAAGGAAGAAGAAGGAAAAGCTGAAGAAGGAAGGAGAGGTATCAAGGGATTACCTGGATTGAGCCACGACCTTCCACGTCGAGCCTTGCTTACAAAGGAAGGAGACAATAACCTCGATCATTTATCGTGTCGCGTTCATGATCATAGTAAGCTGCGATCGAGACGAGAAAGCACCGCAAGGCTGTCGATCATGCAAAGGAATCAATGCGGGTTGAGTCGCGACCGAAGGAAAAGAAGGGAAGGAAGCTTGCACGGTTGAGCTGAGGACAAGAAGAAGAAGCAGGAAACAAGCCTTTCACACGGGAGTTAGGGCAGCTTGCCGAAGATTTAAGATTAGTTGGGATTTTATTTAGTAAATTAATAAAATGTTATATATATATATATATATATATATATATATATATATGTGTGTGTGTGTGAATTTAATCAAGTAATGTGTTAATATAAAGTCACTTGAAACATACATCATAAGTGGAAGATTTTACTGCTAAGAAGAAGAGAGTTAGCTTGTTCGGGAAATTGGGCTTTATGTGAAAACGGTAAGAACCAAAGCTTTTGTGTGTTTAATGTTTTGAGGTAAATTTGCTTAGATTTGAAATTTTTTATTTACTTATTTATGCTCATGACACAATTAAATTAATCAGATATTAAAATAGAAGGTTGGAGGGTGAATCAATTAATGTTGTAAAAGAAAAAAGGTCAATTCTACGCAAGGAAGCAAATCAAACCTATAAGGTAATAAATTGCAAGATTATTTGTATCATTTTAATAATTTCTCATTAGATATATTAAGTATATCCTTTAAGAATAGAATTCTTATCAAATGATATCACAATCATTTATTATAGGTGGTAATAAAAAAAAAAGTGAAGTGAATGGTTAAAGTATCTCACTGGTCTCTTAAGGCTAAGGAGAGTAATTATTTTCTTATGTATATTAAATTTAAAATTTATTAAATAAAAAATTTCTTTAATGCTATAGAAATTTATTTTATAATTTTAGGCATGTTGTAGCTTAAGAATAAAAGGAAAAGAACGGAAAAGTGAAAATGAATGTTTAATGTCTTTAAAAGGATGTAATTTAAATAAAATGAAATGAAAGGTAAAGGTTTAAGCCATACATGATTACCCCCAGTTAGTACCGAAAGGAGATGCAATATAATCGTGCACGTTAAAAGAAATGAAAAAGGTGCACATTCAGGTGTAAATTTGAGAGTACCTTCGGATGCATTTTTAGGGTGTTTTCGAACACATTTTGAGGGTGCCTTTGGGCACATTTTGGAGGATACATTTTGGTTTGACGGTAATCTTGCGATGAGTATTAAAGATGTTAAATTGAAAAATACTTAGATTGAAACGAGAAGGAATAATTTTAAAGTTTTAATGAAATAAAATGTACACATTTTTAAGATACGTTTGGGTTTGAAAGCAATCCTGTGATGACTATTAAAATGGTTGAATTGAAAAATATTTAAAGTGAAACGGGAAAGAATAATTTTAAAGTTTTAATGCAATAAAATGCATTTACCTCTGACCATTCATTCATAGCATAACATAGCGTAAGAAATCTAATGCATATTATACTATAATTACTAATTCAAACTTATACTTAAAATAAATGTTTTCTTTCAGGAAAAGAAAATTTTTAAATTGATATGTCTGATAGTTACCAGAGGAGGACAACTGCTGCTAAGTATATTTGTTAGCGTGATAGTTTCTCTTCACTATTTCTTTCAAATATTACTATAATGTTTTGTACTTGCTTGAGATGTTATTTTTGAATGTTATTGTTTCTGGATGTTTTGGATTTTAATGCATTTTATGAATTAGTGACTCTTATATGTATTGAAAGTTTTCAAAATGTGGATAGTTAGATGTTAATACCGTTCGAGCGTTGTTCCTGCCTTAGTTAATTTTAAGCACTGCGCAGGGTCATGACACCTTTCTTTCTATTTTTTGATCAAAACTTTCAATAATTGTATAGTTTCTATAGTAGACATGCCCGAAATCCAAACTGATTATCAGAAATCTTTGTATCACGTCTTCATTTATGTTAAATTACTCTCTTCTAAGATTTTATTGTTTGACACATTAATTAAATTTCTCTATAATTTACACAATCTTGTGCATCCCCTTTATTCTTAAAAATGGAAACCAAAATACTCTTCCTCCATTTCTCAGACATCTTTTTAATTATTAAAATAATATTAAAAAATTTAGTAAGCCAAGAAATTCCCAAATCTACTAAATATTTCCACACTTTTATTAGATGATCAAGTCCTACTGATTTTTGACACTTGGTTTTCTTTAAAGCCTCATCAACTTTCTTCTTGTTATCAGAACTATTAAATAAAAGAAATTATTATTTTTAATGAAATAAATTCATTAATGTCGATCGTATATGTTGAATATTTTCCTCTAAAATAGTACTTTTAAATTTTCATTTTAATACACTTTACTTGAATTAAAGCTTTACATTTCTTTCCTCTTTGTTTGATTAATTTATATATATATATATATATAACTATTAAATAAAAGAAATTATTATTTTTAATGAAATAAATTCATTAATGTCGATCGTATATGTTGAATATTTTCCTCTAAAATAGTACTTTTAAATTTTCATTTTAATACACTTTACTTGAATTAAAGCTTTACATTTCTTTCCTCTTTGTTTGA
>NEWO01000486.1:328886-344989 GCA_003013225.1 Phalaenopsis aphrodite
CAAAAAAATATAATTTTTAGCATCACAAACTCTCTTAGACTCTTTATGGGTCACCTTATATTTTTTCCAATTCTCTAAACTTTTACATTTAAACTAATTTATATAACAAAACTTTTTATATTAATCTTTTCTTACAAAAAAATATAATTTTTAGCATCACAAACTCTCTTAGACTCTTTATGGGTCACCTTATATTTTTTCCAATTCTCTAAACTTTTACATTTAAACTAATTTATATAACAAAACTTTTTATATTAATCTTTTCTTGCACAATATTATTCTACCGTCAATTATTTTTATTTATAAAAACTTTACTGTTTGATTTTTCAAGTAAGTCAGTTGTCACTTGTTAATAGTACAATCATTCAAGAAGAAGGTGAAATTATTTTTAATTGTTTCAATTAATTTTCAATTATTGTAGCTCTTTCAACTTATTTGGATGATTATTTGTATTAGTTAATGATACAAATTGAATTTTATTACCTGATCATCTATTCCTACTAATAATTCCAAACTCTCACGCCGAGTCATGACAAGTAAAACTAGCATTAATGGCCCTAGAAGGCACTAAGTCAGAGGAACCAATATCTGATGTAATACAATCCCTAATAAAGTAATTTCTTAATGCTCTGAGCAAAAACATATCTCTTAGGTTGCCACCACAAAGTGAAATCCAAAATACCATAAACTTCATTCCGGAATCGATTTACCTAAACTAACCAGCCTAATGGACGTGACTAATCGAGTACAATGAGTTGCGGAAGTTACAAATTTGATGGCTAGAGGTTTGGTCTGATAAAATAATAATTCATGTGCAACTTCAACTCTAAATGCGCAGAAAAAAGATGGCTCTTGGCATATGTGCATAAATTAGAAGGTAGTGAACAAAATCACAACTCAACATTAACGCCGGTGTCCCATCCATGATGATTGGAGGATGTAGTATTGTGTTTGGATGCACGAACCTAACTAGTCCAAGTCTTCTGTTGATTGGCTAGTTCTCACAAGGAGAGTAGTACCTCTCCCATTTAGAGTTCACTTTAAGTTATTTTAGGGTTATATAATTGCTTTTCTAATAATTTAAGTTTAGCTTTTGTCATGTGTTTGTTCGAGACAGTCTTCAGCGCCAATGTTCTCTTGTCGAGGCTTATATCTATGAGTCAAGTGGAGCTCTGGCTGTATATCGCTCTTGAGATTGTGACTATCTTTCCACTACCCTTCCCCATCTTTCCCATGTCGCTCATTGTAACCTGCCCTTGCTGCAGCCACCCTCAGAACAACTATCCTTGCTATTTTCCCTGCAATTTCCCCTTTCTATCCAATCTTCCCTTCCCCGTCCTCCCTTCATCACTCCAAATCAATCCTTCTTCGCTGACGCTGACTAGAACTGCCTCCTGATAGCCTTGCTGTTGTTCCAACTGCCAAGAAACACCCTCCCGACAGCCTTGCTACTGTTCCAACCGCCAAGAACCACCCTCCCTGCTTGATGCCACCCTAGGATAGCAAGTCGTCACTGTCTTCCACAGTTTTCCTCTATTGTCCAACCACCCCATCCCGTTAGTTGTTGCCAGCACAGCAAGCAACTACTATTTACCCGCCATACCCGCCACTTGCTCCACTTCCCCCACTCATCACTTCCCTTCCATGCCCTTAACTGCCACAACCAACACTTTATATTCACGCTAGTCGCGTGATTTAAGTCGTGACTGTTGCAATTCAATATTTCCATTTTCTTGGTTACAAATTCTTATTTGAATTCAGTAATAATAATTGTTTTTTCCGTTATTGTTGGTCAACTTCGGTATCACTCAGTTCACAGCTATAGCACAGTTATTTTCAAACTAAAAAAAACAAACAGACAACCAACTTATCTGCAGCAACTTCTGCGTTGCAGCTTCCAGTATCAACAATTGAATGAGCTCCAACTGCCCCAAACAGATCTTTAATCGCTGGTTTCTAATTCACTAGAGTGTAAGTTCACTTTTTATACTATTCATGAAATCTTGAGGCTCTTAAAAAGTCGGAACAAGCTGAAGAGTAAACATGTCTCTTTGAAGGAGTATCTGTCTTCATTTTGTTTTGTGCTCCAGCACAGAGCCATGATTTTATGCTATTGTGAGAGTAAGTTCACATTTTATACTAATCATGCATTGAGTCCTCATCATTTTCTAATCACTTTTATGCAGTCAAAGGTAATTTGAAGTAATGAAAGATTAGTATGCCACTTATGAGAACTTCCAAAGGAATTGGACTCGCTGCTAAGCCAAGCTATATGAGCAATATCACAGTTAATTTTACAAGAGCATTACAGTGGGCAAATGACCAGGCATTTTAGCAAAGACAAGACTCTTTCTTCAGTGAAAAAAATTTCAATTGGCTTTGGCTGGCATGAGATGCCGATAGAGTTGTCAAGCAATGAAAGAGAATTTCTATTCTGGGTGTTGAAATCTACAATACCTTTATGTGATTGAAATTGAGATATCATCTAGTTTCGCCAATTTCTATGGCATATTTCCTTTTTATTATTACCCACAGACAATCTTGTTCAATTTATCCAAATTTTACAGAAAATCTTAAATTACTTAATCTTCCATTCACATAAAAACAAAAGATATCGATGAAGAAAATGCAAATGAGTAATGCCACTCCAATCAAAACTTAGAGAAACCTGCCACCTTCAGCTGTAACATTCCTTTGTTTCCTTATTCCCTCATCATCTATTTAAAAGAACAGATTTGCAAATTTGGTCCAGAAAATAAACAATTTTCAGACCATTCGTAACTTGTTGGATTCTTTCAACCGAGCTACAATCATTCCAATCATACAGATCAAAAAAATCAAAAGAAAAGTGATGGCAGGAACAAAGTGTTACACAGCTCTAAATGCAATGCAAAAATATCTACTAACGACATTTTGATGTTGTTTTTGGCAACGTTTAATCTGTGTTCTCAAGAGAGTATGTAAGAATATTAATAAAGCTAAGAGAAATACTCACAGATACATAACCAAGAACCTCAGCATTCCCAACTATAGAAGCGGAGACTCGTCTTGCTGGCTCAACAGAATATTCAGCTCTTGCATTCCTAATAACTCTGATCTGTCACCCAAGGATTATAAATTCATCTTGGTATGAGCAGGTACAAGTAAAAAAAAAAAAAACTATTTTTAGAAGAAATAAAGTACCAAAGACAGCAATGTTGATACAGTCTACATTAGTAAACTTACCAGTGACTGTAGATTTTCAAACCTTTTGACAGATGCGTTATGTTTTGGAAGTGAACTCTGAGGCCAGTGAGACACTATAAGAGCTTCCTTTCGTAATGGCAAGGCCTGATAAATATAATTAAATTGTTAGGGCAGGAAAACCGCATGTAAGCACTAAAAACATTGCACATTATAAGGGAGAGAAATCACGACTGAAGAAAAAATTGCAAATAATTTAGGGCTGTTTATGTAAATCGTCTACTAATGATAAACATTTAAACTGATTACCATGGATTTTTCATATAATCAGCACTTTAAAGTGTTAACCGAACCAAAATACTCAAATGCAAGTAAATTAATAAAAAATAGCACACATTACCTGCCATAATTCTTCAGTGACAAATGGCATGAAAGGATGTAGCAGCTTCAAAATGTTTTCAAAGACATATAGAAGAACAGCCTGTGCAATGGATGCATCTGAATGATTTCCCGAGTGATACAGGCGAGTTTTGCTAGATTCAATGTACCTAGAATAGGTTGAAACCTAAATGCATGTTCAGAAATACAGAATACTAAAAATAAACCAGTAAACGTAGGAAAAGTTCTGCATAAAAAAGATGCACAAAGGTGAAATTAATTATTGATTGTCCTGGTTCTGGATGATTAAAGAGAGTAGGAAGATGCTTCTGTATGTTTATGTAAACCCTAATAGTTTTTTTTCTTCACATATAACCATGCTAACAACTGAAAAATTAAGAAAATAACTTTAAGAAAATAATAATAAACCATGCTAACAGCTCCCTTCTGAAAATTCGTGCTTTGAATAATGCCCCATTGGCATGATCAACCACCCACTCACATTTGAATTACAAGTGACTGCATTTCTTTCCAATTTAATATGTTTCTAAAAAACAACCAAATGGTGCACAAAACTCTTGCCTCTCCAAGGTATGATTGTATGAATATACAGTCCTCCTACTTTGAAGCAAAGAGGCCGTTTATTATTCATACCACTAAGGTCATAACCCCCTTCCTATAGCTTCTTTTTATTTGCTGGTCATTTACCTTTTATGGCTTCGTGTGGCATTTCTTTATTGTTGGCTGATGCCTTCTGATGGCTTCTTTCGCTCTTTGGGCTTCTTATGGTATGCTCCGCTTTTTCTTTACTTGTATCCCTCCTGTTACTTATCATTGGTTGGCTATGGGCTGCTCTTCTTTCTGCTCAGTGCCCCTGATTGTCATGTTTCCAATTTCTGTGTTATTTTTAGCCTTCATCTAGTATACTAGTGTCACGACCCGACCCAGGGCTTCGTTTAACCAAGGCAGGAACGGACAGTCTGACCGGTGAATTAATTTTTTTTTATATTGGTTCACAAGTCAACAAATGAAAGAGCAACTAAAAATTAAAATTAAACGGAATAATTTATAATTACCTAGTTGATGGATTTTCGCGTCTTCTATAAATATTTTCTCATATATCCCTCATTTTTTTAATAATTTAATTAAACCTAAAATGTTAGTTAAAAAAACTGTGAGCTAAAAAGCCAGTGTACCAATACGTCTAAACTACATCAATACAAGGAAAAGAAAGAAGAATATGCATTTCAGTTAAGCTTCTTTATAAATTAATATACACATTTGATATATTATTTAAAGGAGACTATATCATTATCACATCAATATCATTTCATGTCTATGTAGCCGTCACAGCAGGCACTGTCTTAAAATTGTGTCAATTAAGACACATCAATATCAATGTTTTTTTCCATTTACGTGCACGGGTACATTAGTGTTCTCTCACTATCATTATCAAGGGGTATTCTATCATAGTCAGTCATGCACATACAAACAAACTATAAATCGTTTATTTTTCATTCTAAATAACATGCATGTGAAGTAAACAAGTAAAACTATACATGCATTTCGACATGATCAAATTGACTAATAAGCCAAAATAATCATATTCTAGTTGTAGTAATAAGATATCTTGGCTAATGACATTTTAATGCGAGTGATTTAGAAGAAATACAATATTATTACAATAATTTAGAAGGCATCAACCAAATAACTAGCTAGAACTCACCACTCCAATTCAAAATAAAGTACACCATAGAAAAAAGCTCACGTATAGGTGCCAATTAGTTGCGAGTATTTAGATTTCAGTGCATTCTACATGCAATGCAAAGTAAATTTAATATATTTACATTTCATTATAATGTTTGGTTCTTTGTCACATAAATTCAAGGAATTAGTTTTTTGGTTTGAATTGTTGTAAAATAAACCCGTACATTTAATTTTTTTTCTTGGTTGTTGCAGTGGGTGATGGCCAATGATGACATGCAGATGGCAAGCGAGCCTGGCATGCTATAGTCAACAGCCGTGAACAACAATGGAGGTCTGCAACGAATGATAGGTGGCGGTAGACAAGAAAGGTTTCACGATGTATTTAAAAATCTATCAAATTCAGCAATTTGGAATACACAATACTAATTGAAAGGCAAATTACAAATATATCAACAAATCTTTTTTTCCTCAATAAATGAAGTAGAAAATAACATCTAAATAATGCAAAAATAAAATGAAGTGCTTTGCCAAATAAGAGACGGAAAATTATAACGAACATAAAAAAAAATTTAAAAATTACAAGCATACCAGTCAGCAAAATCACCCCAAAAAAAATCATATATTTCTCTACCAGCATCTCCAAAGAAAAATTTCTCATAGCTGGAAGTGACACTATCAATAAGACCATGCAGTTTTGATACCTGAAAAGATAATGCAGCTTCAGTAAATTAAATACAATAGAACACTTCGAGTAAGAAATGTCTAAGAATATTTTACCACCCAAGATTCTGGCAGAGGTAGCCTCATAAGAGATTCCTGTGTGTCAAACTAAACAAGAGCAAAGTAGAAGTCAATATGTAAAACAAAATAAAATAATTAAGAACAGCATCCAAGTCTAAGGTAAAAAATGCAGAAATCTAATTCAAAAATAAAAAGATTCAGTTCGCATGTTGGCCATTGAAATAATTAAGATTTTCTTGAACTAGAAACAAGTATTGTTTCAATGTGTTTTAGTTCAATTTGTATACGAACACATTTAAACAAGCATAAACGCATTAAGTACAACAAACATCATTATAATGCGGCGAGTAAAGTCAGCCATAAGTAAAAAATTGAAGGGGTTTGAAGTCCTCCCTCCCTTTCTCCAAAAACCGCAATCATATCTTTCATAGCAAAGAATTCTGAATCTAATCCCGTAAAAATATTCATTATTCAACAACTCATACTTCTCTATGAGGACAGTCATCACACCCTACACCAATCCATCAATCTCTCTATTTACTGTCTCCCCGCCCCTCATGCTCACTTTCACTCAGAAACTCTTCAGACCACCCCAAACCACCCATCTTATACAAACAATATATTCTATTTAACTTTCAAAGGAACCATACTTCTCTGCTTGGATGATCTCCATACCACTTACCCCACTATCCCTCACTCTTTTCCTTCCTTGATACCTCAAAAAAACTTTTGATCAACTCCAAGCTCTCTCTTTACCGTCTCCTGCCCCTCATGCCCTCTCTCACTCAAAAATTTTCTTGCCAACCCAAACCCCCCATCCTATACAAGCAACATATTCTATTTAACGTTCAAATGAATCATGCTTCTCGGCTGGGATGATCTCCATACCTCTTAACCCACCTCGCTCTCTCCTTCCCTCCCTCAATATCCCTTACCCCAATCACCCTCTCCTTACTTTATCTTCCTACCCCCCATGCTCACTCACACTCACTCACAAACTCTCTTGGTCACTACAAAACCCTCCAATTCTACAAACAAGATATTCTATTCATACCCCTTACCTCTACTCTCCCTCCTTCCCTCCCTCGATAGCCCATAAAATTTTGACCAACTCATACATAAATAAAATAATCACAAATGACAACTTCAGACTTTTTATTTGGATAACCTTAATGCCCCGCTTCCGTTCTTTCTCACTCCCTTGGAACTCCAAAAATTTTTTACCTAACCCTATAAAAAGAAGAGATTGATAATCAACAGCTTCAAACCCATCTCTATCTTTCACATTCACACTCAGGCTCATTAATTTCTCTCCCAATCAGAGCCCCTTTCTAGCACTAGCTCACCCATACACTCCTTGTAAAATCCAAATTATACAAAAAAAAATTCTATTAATTTGGCTGATAATTCAAAGGAAAGGACAAGCAAATTCTGTCCAATAAGAGAAATGAAGAAAATGAGCTAGTATTGGAGCCGTAGAAGAACATCAAGCAACCCACAGAGAATATGAGAAAAAAGAAGCAAGAGAGCAAGCGAGCAGGTAAAGTGAGAGTGAGGGAGCAAATAAGGAAAAAGCAAGCAAGAAAGATGGAAGCGAGCTAGTGATGCAGGGCTTGTTGCGGCCGACTGAACTAGCTGACCTTCATGGGGCTTGGAATTGCAGCCCTTTCACTCTCCTAATTTCCTATTTTTCCAGTTCATAGAGGGTACATATTCCGCTTCATCCATTAATCTATATTTAGGATGGCTAAATGCATGCTAAAAGAAAAGTTACGGGCAGAAAACATGAATCTCATAAGCATGCAGCAAGCAAATGGCTTCCAGCGATTCCCTATCTATATCAACCAATAGAATGCTACCTTATCAGGAAAAATAAAAAATAAAAAAATAAAATAAAAAAATAAAATATATATATATATATATATATATATTTATAACCTTATAAGCAAATACGTCTTCCAGTTTAGAGCCGACACTTTCACATGGCAAATTCTGTAAAATAAACTTTCCAGCATTCCATAGCTTGTTGGTGAAAGCTTTGTTAGATGTCAATCTCTCAGAAGACAGGTTAAGGTCCTGGGAACAAGAAAGTAAGAAAATAAGAACAAAAGTAACATCGATCATACGTTGCTACAACTCCAAAAAATAATTTACCTGGCCACCTGTTCCAAGAGAAAGTGTGAATCGTAAGGCGTCTGTGCCATATTCATTTATGATATCAATAGGATCTAAAACATTTCCCAATGTCTTGGACATTTTTCTTCCCTGAAAAATAAAAGATGAAGAGCTCAAACAAAAAATTTTGACGAAAGTAGCAGTTTCTAGTAAGCTAAAAATCATATAGCAAAAGAAACAGATGTCAAGTACTTAATTTGCAAAATTAAAGGATAAATATAGATCACAAGACCAAAACTGACAACTTGTGCTCTTCTGTTAAGTGGTTACGAGAAATATTTCACATTTATAGGAGTTGTAACATGCACGGGAAGATAAGAATAAGAATAATGGATAATTGGAGATTTTAACACTCATATTTTAAATTTTAAAAATTACTGTTAAGAAATCAACAAAATAAATAATAAATTCTCAAAAAATATTACCCAATCTCTCAAGTCAAAGGTGATAGATTAAAATGATATTAAAAAAAAAAAGTTCTCGTTTCAACTCAACATAAAACCTAGAACTCCTTATTCCTAGTATGTATTATGCTGGCAAACATACATCACAACGTATAAGCCCTGGACCAAGCATATCTTTAACATGTTGATCAGGTATGAACTTGTTAAAAATGATACTCATCAGAAGCTCAAAATCTCAATTTCATAACACAATCTGTCGCCACTGTAATTATTTCCCAGTTCGATCAAATAACATCTAATGCAACCAATACCTTGATAATGTGTTAAAACATTGATTAATACACAACTCTTCTTGTCGGAGTCATGCAGTTGTCTTGGTCCCAAAGAATTCGGTATTATTTTTTATAATAGAATAAGTCTCGAGAGCAGCTCGCAAATCTCCAACTTCTGTGATCATAGAATTGATCAATCGCGACATGAATATATGATCATTGATTTTCCATAAGCAATGGTTAAGATTAGTGAGCTCGAGAACTGTATCCTCTCCCGTGAGATGTTCCTCTTTTCTTTTTTCCACGAAAGTATATAAACATGGATTAGGACAATTGAAAGAACTTATGACCACTGAGTTTATGGTTTGCGAAAGGAAGAAAGTTTAGGAGCAGTTTGGACCAAATTCCTAGTCTCCGACTCAAAACTAACATCCAGAGTAGAACTAGATGTCATCATTCTGTACTTGGCCATAACCCTTATACACCTTCAAGGTTGGTTGTTGCTTGGTGCAGGAAAAATCCAACAGCTACGATAGTGCAGAGAAAGACTTGTCGGCTGGCTGAGGGATTTCAGCAGCTGCAGGGAGGATTCTGGCAGCTATAGAGGCTTTGACGACTATAGAAGTGAGCAAAGGAAGACCTAAAGGACACAAGGCTACCAAATGATGCACTTAAAGGCAGCGAAGTTGACGGCAACCAATTTAGCTGGTGAGATTTTCCTATGTAGAAAAGGTCGACGAAGTAGTCTGGTTCATCCTAAGCATACGAGATAGATAAACTACTTGGATGCAAAGCCGAACAACGTAGATTCAAACGCACAGATGAGGTCAAAGAGACTAGCGAGCGATCCATTCAAATATTTTGGCAGCGCTAATCAACACAAAAAAACGAGTGGCACGGATTCATAAGCACAATTGACGGAGACAGATGAGTGTTTGGCAAAGCTAATCGACACAGATAGATGAGCTATCCAAATGAAGTCGTATGATGAAAGATGCCCTAATCTTGTTGAAATCAAGCCTAGAGCTTTGATATCACAAGGAAAGGTAGAGAAACTAAATTCTCATATTCCATATCATCCAAGTTACAACATTTCCCCTTATTATATGGGCTTAGCTAAGGCAAACATAATTAATGTAATTATAACTTAAAAAATATAAAACAAGCAAAGAATGAAATGCATACAGTATAACAAGAAAACAATAAAAAAGAATAAAGTTGAAATAGGAAACTCCCTTCAATAGCTCCCACAGATTGAACCTATGGAGCCCATATGACAGGAGGTTTGTGCCACCTAACAGGGACGAAATTCCACAAGGAGGATAGACGACAGTAGAAAATTGCCATGAACGGTGACAGGACACTAATTTGGAAGTAGAAAATAGTTGTTCTCTACTGTAAACAGCAGGTGGTTGAGGCGTTGACGACTATCAAGATGGAAACAGCAGCCTAACAGAGAGAACAACAATTGGGATCCAACACATATTCGTATGCAAGCTACAGACCACTTACAAGAGAAAAATGCTACAACACTCTGTAGAGCAAAAAAAAAAAAAAGGATAACACGTAAAATACATAAAACTAAGCTAAAAAAATCCAACACCAAACTAAAATCTATAGAATGGCTCCCTAAGAGAAAATAATAGCAAAGAAATGAAACTTACTAAAAACAAAGGAAAGGAAATAAAAAAAATAAATAACAAAAAAGATATTGGTTTGGTCGGCTGGACTCTCTCAATTGCAGGAATAACAAACAATCAGGTCATGGCATCGTGGGAAAGCAGCATGCAGTGGGAAAACAAGTATCCCACTTCACTCTCCCCAGGTAGAAGGGGATAGAGAGGCTTCGTCCTCATATCCAGAAAATTACAGAACCTCATTTTACAACAACAAATAGGGGACATTAAAAAGCATGAATATTGTAGTCTTCTGGTAAGTCAATCTTGTAGGCATTATCATTAATCTTCTTAACAATCCAGAATGACCATCAACTATAGGCTTGAGTTTTCAAATAAACCTGCAAGAAGTCGCTCCTTCAGCCTGATCAATATCATGTTGCCTTCCTTTAAAGCCATAGCTTTACTTGGCCTATTTATGATACTAGGCATTCTGCTTAGCAATTTCCTTTCTGACAAGCTCATGTAGGGTTTGAATATCCTGGACTCAAACATCAATATCTGTGCTAAAATCAATAGTAGACAGACTAATTTACACAATCTCAAATGGGTTGTGATCTGTGGACTGACAAGTAGAGCAATTATAGGCAAACTCCACATGAGAAAGAGCCAAGTCTCACTTGATTTTCTTTCTCACAAAACAACTAAGGAAGTTTCCCATACAGTAGTCCACAACTTTTGTCTACCCATCTGTGTGATATGAGCTACTAAATTTATTTGAAACTTCGTACCTAATTTAACTCGTAATCTCTTTTAAAAGTGGCCAAGAAACTTCACACCCCTCTAAAATAACGCTCTTGAGCATATCATGAAGTTGAACTACCTCCCTGAAATATAAGTCTGCAATATATGACACGCCTGCCGTGTTGTGCCAAGGAACAAAGTGACATTTTAGAGAAACGGTCTACCACATCTATGATAGAATTTTTAATTCGTTGTGTTAGATGCAAGTCCACCACACAGACACTCTTCTTCAACATGATAGCAACAAGCATTACCATTCTGTAAGGACAACATCTTCATACTCAAAATTCTATTATACTTTCTAGAGCCACTCGATGAACTCATCTGAATCCATGTGATCGTCGAAATCCAATAATTTTACCTCTACTCCAAAATCATCCTCTCCTCCGATATTCAATGTTGAATTGACAAGGCATCGACTCTTTGCAACTTAAAACTTCATGGCAAAAAGGGTTTTCTTTATCTCCTTCCTTTGCATTATCATTGTTGTCCTCCATGGTAATTTGTTGAACACCACATTGAGAGTTTCCCATTATCGGCATAACGTCTAATTCTTATAACCAAGATTCTGAACGACAATGTGTGACAAAATATCAAATGTGTGAGAGTAGTTGTAGGATTGATTACATAAGTGGGGAGGATGCACGACAGCCAAAAGTAAGCATGAACAACGATAGGACAGTGAACTGGAAGCAAAAAAGAGTAGTTCTCAGCTGTAAAGATCAAGTGCTAGCTGCGTTGACAACTGCCTGGCAAAAAACAGCAGGCGAACAGTATAGCAAGGTGCGGATGGAGAGGGGATCCACCACCCTTTTTTAAGAAAGCTACACACATACTACTTATGAGAGAAAGAGGCTACATCACTCCAGAGAGGACAAAAGCAGATAATAAAAATCAAAATACATAAAAGTAATATGAAAAAAATCCAAAACAAGAGTACAACCTATATAAAGGTCTCCTACAAGGAAATAACCTAATTAGAAGAGAAATATAAAAGAATCAAAAGGAATGAAGCAAAAGAAGATAATTTAAAGAAAATTAAAGTAAATGAAACAAAATAAATAGTGCTTCGCTCGGTTGCACTTTCGTGATCGCGTGAGCCATAGGCTCGTAGCATCGATGGAAAGCAAAGACCCCCAAGAAAACACTCGTCCCGAGTCAGTATGTATTTTCTGCTCTGGTCATGTAAAAAAAAGAATGGATATTTATTCTATTAGGAAAAACTTTAGAAGGAAGTTTATGATTTGAATTTGCTTGAAATTGACATTAGCATAGATTTTACATTGGGGCTACCTCAGTTAAAGTAAGACAATAATTTTGCTATTATAATGATAGATTGATTCCAGACTCTTCCAGAAAAGGAAAAGCCCTTCCTGCCCAAGGAGAATGATTCAGGAAGTGTTTCAAAAATGAGGGATCCCGTTTGAGCCAAACGTGGAAGCCACTTTCATGTTTTCCAATGATCACAGGGATCGGATGGCAAAACTTCATAGGATTTTCTTGCTCGCCCTAAACCCGGGATGGGATTTCATCAAGTGGAATTTCCCACAGGCCTTCCCATTCAACATTTCTACCACCAGATTTGTGTGCACTATTTATTTTATATTTCTCTTATTTGAAGCTTAGTTAGGATCTCTTTCCTAATTATTTATTTCTAATTAGGATTTTCTAGAAGGAAACTATTTATATGTTGTTACTTTACTAAGTTAGAGGACTTTTGATGATTTTTAGTGTTTGGAGAGATTTTATTCTCTGATTTACGATCTAAAAAGTGATTCTTATATTTTTTTGAGAGATTGTATTCTTTGATTTATGATCTAAGAAGTGTTGCATCTTTTCCTTTTACAAGTGGTGTTCATGTATCTTGCACAGAAATAGAAGGAAGAACCTCCTCGCTACCTACATCTTGTCGTTTGCATGTTAAAACCACTATTTTCGGATGCGACAACTGTCGAACAACAATCATCCTCCTCCAAAGACCGTCGAACACCCAAATTATCGTCCCCCTTCGATTCCTCAACCATTTTCGCCGCAAAATCCTTCCTGGACACCTTTTGGGAGGTAGTATCACTTTTGATAGTTGTGATTGAAATTTTATTCTGACGGAACTTACTAATTGATTTTGGTTCTCCTATTTTCATCTCTTTGGTTAAGGAATTTGCTGCTCATGACAACTATGGACTTCTTGTGAATGGAGACCTCAATGACCAATTCAAATGACACAAGGTATTAAGACAAGGAGACAACCTTTATCCTGTTTAATTTTAATATTATGATCGATGTACTTTCTCCCCTAATTTTTAATATTACGATGGAGGTTCTCCAAAAAAAGCTCTTAGATAATACAGATAATATTGGATGGACTAATGGACGCAACATTGTTCTGAAAAGGACTCATTTTAACCAATTTGTAAATGACACTCTTTCATCTTGTGATCCTACCGAACAACAAGCTCTCTAACTAGAGCATATTCTCTCTTTGTTTTAAGATATCAAGTTTGAAAATCAATTACTCTATATTCACATTAAATTTCTTTTGACAATTATGATGGATGTTCTTTCTCACCTTATTTATAATATTAAGATGGTTGCTCTCCAAAAAAAACTATTAGATAATATAGTTAACATAAGATGGATTAATGGACGACAACTTTGATCTGAGAAGGGCCTCGTTTTAACCAATTAGTAAATGACACTCTTTTATCTTGTGATCCTTCTAAACAACAAGCTCTCTACTAAGCATATGCTCTCTTTGCCTAAAGATGTCATGTTTGAACATATATTGCACCAAATCCTCATTAAATGTTTCTTTATAATTATGATGGCAAAGGTGATTCCCTTAGTAAAGTTATTGGGCATTTCTTCAAAATATGTCTCTTCAAGTAATTGGGGAATCATTGTCATGCCAAAAGTTCCTTCTTCCAAAGGAGATGAGAATATTTTCATTAACTCAGGGTCTCTTTGGGGCAGCTGCAGCTTATTCAGCTTATCCAGATAAGCAGCTTATCCTGATAATCCGTTGATAATCAACTTATCCTGATAAGCAGGGTAGTTGTTTGATTTGTGCGTTTCAAAAACAACTTATTTACAGGTGTTAGTTAGATGAACATTTACATATTATAAAATTTATTTTTAACAAAATTATTTTTAAATTATGTGTAACATAATTTGTAATAAAGTAATTTACAATTTATTTGCTCTGCTCTAATCTTGACATTCACATCTATTCTTAACCAAAAAAACTCAAAATTAAAATTGATATATTAACAAGGAAAATAAATAAACTCTGTGATCTGAAAGATTGGGTTGCATCCTTATAAGCATTTTCTACAGTTGGATGCATAGAGTTGCCTCCAAACAAGAGATTAGCTCAATATCCCTGATCTGGTGCTAGCACAAAATGTTTTCATAGCTCTAAACACATTAAAAATGGCTGCTTCTTTCCAGTCCCTTAAGATGAGCCCACCTTTTTTATACATCGATCAAAATACTACCTGAAGCTAAGAATGGATGACCCAGAATGGCAAGGATTCCGTACTCTTAAGCCATATTTTTTAGCAAGGATTTCGTACTCTTAAGCAACCGAAAACTCCAAAGTCCCGAAGAAATCCTTACAGCAAAAACGATTCCACGGACCAACGATCGGAGAAGGAGAAAGAAACGATGGTCTCTCTGCGCCGCAATTCGAAGAAAAGAGGAGATGGCGAGTGTGTGAGGCAGAGGAGATGTCTAGGGAGACGAGAGATCCGACGGGACGAGGCAGAGGAGATGTCGAAGCGAACGGGTTAGGGCAGAGGGAGCGAGGGCAGAAATTGTCTTTCACCTGAATGTAACGCGGATTGCGAGGGTCCCCCTGCGTTCGGCGTCTAATACAAAAGTGTGAATGGCGTTTAGAAAAACGCCGTCATAAAGTATTTTCCAAACAGCCGGTGGCATTTTCAAAACGCCACCGATGTAAATAAGCTCTCCCAAACACACCCTCAGTCCTATTCATTTGTACTATAAATATTTTTTATTCCTAAGTGGGTGAAAAATGAAATTGATGGCATTAGAATAAATTTCTTGTGGAAAGAAAAGGAAAAAGGTAATAGTCCTAATCATTTCGGCAAGTAAAAACTTGTTACTGGGTAACAGAATATGGTCTCTAGGCCTCATAGCCTTTAAACTTTCCTTAGGAAATAGATGTGAAAATCCTTAAAAACGAATATAACTTCTCTGATAGTGTTATGCATCTAAGACAAGCATATTGGAATTTGTGACCCACATATTTGTTAGAGCGAGAAGACTATTTTAGCTAATCTTATAAAAAGTGTCGGTATCTATTAAAACCCTTCCATTTTAACATCAGTTGGATCATTTATAATGGCAAGTACACTGACTTTTAGGGAGTAAAGGGATTAAGAACTATCCTATTTCTTTCATTTTCCAAAAGATTTTTTTTATTACTTGGAAACCCTCATCTCTCAATAAATTAATGATCTAGGATAGAATATTCAATGGGTAAAAACAATATTCTCGTTCAAATATCTCATATATAAATTTCATTTTTCTATTATCAAAAAGGTTCATCCATTTTATTTAAAAGATATCCTTATTGATTGCTTTGAATGTTAAATTTTAATGTACAAGTTCTTACTGAATGTGGTTATCACCACATCTTGCATTCAATGAAATCAATTATTCAAATCAAGATCGCTAATCATGCTTGGATCGTTTAATTGAAAAAGTTATCGAGAAAAATTTACCTTACAAACTAGGCAATAGCAATTCTCACAGTTCTGTTGACCTCATTTTTGCGAGGTCTTTTCTTCTCCTCCTTAGAG
>NEWO01000486.1:349906-365183 GCA_003013225.1 Phalaenopsis aphrodite
ACCGTTCGGTACGGTGTAAATCCTCCTGTCCTTTAGGCTATTTGCACAGTCTGACGTTGTGTAAACATAAGTCCTAAATCCTAAATAATTTGCAGGATTGAAATATCAAATAATTATCTCTTCAAAGACATAAAGCCGAACAATAGGATAGTTGGGACATCTCCGGGGTTTTCTCCTAGATCTGTGATATCCCCTACTTTTCTTTCATTTGAATTCCTTAAATAATTGTTCATATTTTGAGCCATTCCCATTTGATTTTTCCATGTCCAATCGTGAAAACCTAAACTTTAAAATCTTGAAAACAAAATCACCTGATATTAATCGAGAGTTTTCTTAAGTGATTTTGATCATTTAAGATGTAATTAACTATAGGAGCTTGCCTCTATAGGGAACCAGGAACCCAGATAAAATAAACCCTATCTAATTTTTTATGTTAGATAAGGGAACTTGTTGGCCTTTTTATAAAAATATTTCGCAGATCAAACGGATGTCACAAATTGTTTAGTCTAGATGATTGAATCCCTATTACAAGTGATATATTTATTCTTCGGGATAAATGTATTGCTTGTAGTATTGTATTAAATCACTAAACTATTTAAAATGTGAGACTCATTTGGTCTCACTTATTTAAAAAAAAAAATTAAAATGTTACTTCTTTCAAAAGGTTATATTTATATTTAAATTATTTTCAAAAGCACAAAATGATCACTCTCTTTCAAATCACGAAATTGAACAATAAAACGGCCGACAAGTTCCAACTTGTGTAATGCCACGCTGGAGGATGATTTCACCTCTTTTTCAATTGTTGGGTCATTAGTAGCATTTGGAGAAGACTATATAACATATTGGTATTTCTTACCGTTAGCCAATGAGAGGTATCCATTCAGACCAAAAATATAAGCAATGCATGGTTACCTTTGCAAATGTCATCTTTTTAGCAATTATTTGGAACATCGAGAAAGAAGAAAAAGGGTAAATTCTTCAGGTAAATAAATTTTTTTATTACTTGCTAATTTTTCTGAACTTATATTTTACTTTTTTTATAACTATTTTTCATCTATTATTACTACTTTTTCATTTATATTGTAATTTTAATACATAGGCTTGTCCCACCCCTTTTCAATCAAAACATATCTAATTCATGGTGATTGAAGTACTAATTTTTTATGCTGGCCAAACTCAGTAAAAAATTTTGTTTTCAACATCACAAATAACCTTCTCACTAGAATAACAAAATTTGGAAGTGCTATCAGATATTTTACTAACAAATCCATCTCATCTTAGTATATTGTATCACTTAAACCTTTGATGAATATAATAATGCATAATTTTAGGTTTATCTAGCACATTAACACATTGAAACTACATTACAATATCTTCAAAACACTGCATGTGGGTTACGTAACCGGTGACCAATTCTCCTCCCAGGCAATGTGAATAGCATACAGCTATAAAACTCTGGAATTATCATTAGATAAAACAAATAAAAGAAAAAACTATGATAAAATAGGCAGAAATTAAAAAAAAAGGTGCAAATATTAGAACCATAGAGTTCTCAGTTTGCGACTCAATACTCACTTCAGCATCACGGACAAGCCCATGCAAATAAACATAAGAAAATGGAACAGTCCCCGTGAACTCTATTCCCATCATGACCATTCGAGCGACCCAAAAGAACAAAATGTCATGTCTGTCAAGGCAAATAAGAGTACAAAAATACTTTAAATGACAACTTTACAATAGAAAACATTGTATGTTTGATAGTGGTGGGAAAGAAAAAAGAGAGAAAAACCAAAGTTCATAGGAAGTGTAAAATTCCACATAAACAAAAGCCATTGTGTTCTGATTAAATAAAAAATCTTCATTCCAATTGAGCATCTTTTATGTTAACTATCCAGCATACACATCAACTCTTAAAACAGTGATCCAAACCTATAAAGCTAACAAGGCTGCTATAAAACTTTTAACTCTGCTTCTTAAAGAAATTATAGATTCTTGCTCATTCAGAACAGTTTTGAAGGGAATGAATATCTCTGACTTTCCTCCTTTAATTTCCCTTGACCCTTGAACTTCTTCATTTACTTGAGAATTAAAAACAAACAATGTGGAAGGTGAAGAACTGCTATCTTCCCCTAGCCACTTCAGCAGAAAAAAAAAAAAAACCTCACATTACTTCTTCACTCCCATAGGAGGATGTCAAAGGACAAAAATCTTTAATTCTCTTTGTTAACCTCAATATCTATTCCACAAGATGAATCAATCGAACGTAGAAAAAAAGACTAATAAAGAATATGATGGCACCCAAAATATCTCCAATCGAAGGGACCAATTCCTTACATACGGAGCATTGACATAAGCTAGAGAAAGGGCCTTTGATATCAAAAGGAGCAAGCACGGTCAAAATGACAATGCTAGAACTTGATGTCAAGCAAATCGGAGTCGAGGTAACCCGGTCAATGAAAAAGTAGAGCAAACATCGCCTATTCAAAAATTAACATGAGATCCCGTCCAAAACAATAAATTTAACTAGAAAGAACACCCATATTGCTGGGTTCAATGCACACAAGTCGGCGACATGTATCTCAATAATTTGAGGTAAAGCCAACAAACATGATGTGATTATTAATTTAGTATTATTTTTATAAGAAAATTTATATATATATTAAATTAATATTTCTAAGAAAAATCCTAATCAAATTTATAGCCTCCCATCTCTAGCTAAATCGCAGTCTCTCATACCGGTGAGCTGTCTTATCATGTCTCATCCATCCTTATCCAATTAAAAACAAAAATACTAAAAATAACCACAGCCCAGTTAATATTGATGCCAAACTCGCCATCATCCACGCTTTTCTCCCAACTCTGCCTCAGCCCCATCATCAAATAACCAGCACAGTATAATGCATGCATCCTCTCACGTTCACACCTCATACACCTGCAAGGTCCCCTCACACTCAAAAAAACCAAATCTCAGACTAGTTTTTCCTCTCGATTTAGCACTCCACAGCTCCTCTGTCGCTCAAACCAACTGACCTCACCTACTCTCGTCCTATTCATTGCACACAAGTCCACACTCCCCTTTTCTGCTCACATCTGCTCTTCCTCCCTATCACACCTTATCCTGAGCATGCAATCCAGCCAAACCTCCACATTTTCCCACAGCATCTCATCCTAGGAGCAGCTCACAAAACCACCCAGTGCATCATATCCCTCTTCCCAAGCTCCTCCTCAACTGCTCCAATCTGATAGTAAGACTTAATAGCATTTCTTATCCTCAAACACTTGCGCAAGAAGCTAATCTCCATCTCTCAAAGTTTGTGGGACACCCCTACAAGAGAGCTGCTTGAATCCTTCCCCTAAACCGCTTCAGTTAGAAACCCGTCAGTGCCATCTCTCTTCTAATCTTTTCCTAGTTACATACCCAAGCTCCAACCTGTATGCAGCTTTCCCTCTCCTCTATATGGCATGCTTACACGCAGCCTCCAGCCCTGCCAGATCCGCTCCAAAGCTCACATCCAGGGTGCCTACTTTCCCGTGCATCCCTCCCCCACAGCAACTTCATGTTTTCCGCTGGCTTCAAACTGAAAAATAGAAAGTGTCGAACAGCCCTCTATTTTCTAGCTTGTTTTTTATGCCCACTCTGCCATGTGCAAAAAGCAACTTCCTACCTTAGAAATTTATAGAAATAAACAAAAAATCAGATCCACAAATATAACCATGATGCGATCTGAAATAGAACACAAAAAAAAAATGTTGTCACTTCATTATTAATTACAAATATTCCAGGAGTCCAATCCATTCTTATAGTTTAAATCTGATGTTCATTGCATGATTAATGCATCAAATTATTTCAATTCTTTGAATATTTAAATTTTATATTAGAGTTAAACATATACACTACATGAAGAAAATGTGCTTGGAAGTTAAAAAATATGGTGCACTGTTCATCTCCCGCCCAGTCTAGGGTTTGAGCTTCTTAATGGCGGCAAGTTGCTTTCACTTGCTTTTTGTGATTGCTTGTTTAATTTTGGTACCTTCTGGTTTCCATTTTAAGTGTTGGTTTCCTTGGGCCGTGGTTTTTTGTTATTTTTCCATCTGGTGTTAGTGTCCCATTGGGGAGAAATATTTACATACGAATAACGCACGTAGCTCTCCATGCGTAAGCCTCTCACAATAATTTCTCAATAACATCTGCGAAGGTTATTGGGGGGTTATTACGGAGTCATTTCGGCGTTACTTGGAGTCAATATCCTAACATCAGAGAAAATTTGAAAGTGTAACCGCGGAATGTGAAAGTGTAACCGTGGTTAGCATTTTGAATTTATTTCAGCTTTTATTTAAATTAAAAATATTATTTTTAATTTGGATTAGAGGATAAGATTTTAAGGAAAGATATAGATTTCAATCTTCTAAACCCTATTTCCATAAATAAGGTTGAAAGGATATTATTTCAAACTATTATTTGAATGAAAGAAAATTGAATGATTTTATCCTCCTCTCTCTTCCACAATTCCTCTCACTCCCTATAATACTAGCATTTTGTGATTTCTCCTTTCGAAATTCCCTCTCTCCCGTACTCACTCCTTTGGATACTACTACAATACCCAAAAAGTATATGCTACAAATACTCCATATCGATTCCCTACACCTCTCTTCCTCCCTCACAATTAATAAGACTCCCCAGAATTCAAGAAAAAGAATACAATGAAAGTCAAATTTAAAGAGGAAGAGGAATAAATTAAAGGTACATCATCAAATTGGTAACAAAATTTCTTTTCATCCTACTTATCAATCATTAACCTAATCAACAACCCAAAGTGATGATGCAGCCTCAGTAAGACTAACACATGGAGATGACACTCAGAGGCAGCTGCAGCTTATCAATAATTTGCTGATAAACAGCTAATCTGGATAAACTGCTGATCAGCAGCTAATCCGGATAAGTTAGTTGGTTGTTTAGTTTATAATGTTGGAAAAAAGTTGTTTTGTAACTATTTCTGAATAAATGACCAGATTGCCCTTGTGCAGTAATATTGTTTGTAACAGAACTGTCATAACAATATATTTGATACATAAGAAGCAAAAAATCACTACAAAATAATAATAATAAAAAATATACACCTCAATAGTCAGTATAAAGATTGTATAAAAAACTATTAAAATTGCAATTAAAAATATGATAATACAAATTTTAAAATCTAGACGGCGTCTGTCACGAGCTACGTCATCCTCTAAGGATACCATCTAACTATAATAACTATCAACAGTGAAATTTATCGGACTGTTTGTCCATCGGAAAAAGTCACACTTCTCCGTGATGCCCTGCGAGCACCGGTAGAACTGTCTCTCGTGTGTGTCACATATGCACATCACCAAAAAAAATGCAACTACAATTTGAGGTTTGGGTTCTGAGCTTATCTTGTGGCATTAACATGCTAGTTTTATTTTCTTTATTTCTTTATTATTAATTTAGTTTTCTTTTCCAAATTGTAAGCTAACATTTTTTAAATATTAAGTACACATACAACAATTGCTCCACCGAGGCTCCAACCTCTTCTTCTCAATGGAGTCTTTACACACTCCTGAAACTCTCCGCTCCACCTCTAACAACGACAGCGCTCTACATTGTGGCCATGAAGCATCCCAGCTCCTCCTCTCCCCTACGAGTTCTAATTCGCCCACCTCTGATGACGACAACCTCACCCATCGTCGCTCTAGAACATTATTAAAATTGAACTGACCTCATCCCATCTCCTCCTCTCCCCTACCCCATTGCATTCCATCCCCTCTTCCAACCCTCCTCAGAATCTCAACCCTAACCCCTCATCATCTTCCTCTTCTGCTCCTTCAACTTCCTCCATTTCCCCATCCCCGATCGACATCATCAAGGTTGGGTTTCTCGGCAGCAAACCATCTACTGACCTCTCCCATCTCCTCAATCGTCTCCTTGACGATAACGTATTTGGCTCTGGCAACCTCGAAAAAGATCTCCACGCCTCTTTGACGGGCTCGAGCGAGGAACGAAGGGGCAAGCGGGTAATAAGTTTAAGTAAGAACGCGTGCCGCGGGTCAATCCTGCTGCCACGTTTATTAAAAAATCCGAACGCCGTTTTTGGATAAGCAGGAAAAAAATGCACTAAACAAACGCCTTGCATGTGTTCTCAAAATGCAAACACACCATAAATGATGCGCCCAAACGGGGCCTCAATACGTTGTTAATTTGTTTGTTTGTGTTAGGTCATGTCATAATGCAACCATAATGGCCATGCCCATTTGTCAAACCAAAATAGCACTAGCAAGCGTGGATCAACGGGACTAAAAAAAACTATTTTATAATAGCTAATGGCCCAAGGTACTGAAATTGTAGGTAATAAAATGGTGATTAGCTAAGCCCAACGTAATTTGTCCTTAATCTTCAAACAGGACAAAGATTAGGCTGAGCAGCTTTACGGTTTTTGCCTGCCAGAAACAATTGTTTCAAATAGCATAGAAGCCAACAATCGCTCACAAGTTTTCCTAAGGGCAGGCAAAGGCTGGAGGACTCTTGAAAGCACAAGCAGGCTTTATGGTAAAGACGCACAAAATTGCGGAACGACACGA
The DNA here is from genome assembly GCA_003013225.1 of Phalaenopsis aphrodite. Classification (NCBI taxonomy): domain Eukaryota; kingdom Viridiplantae; phylum Streptophyta; class Magnoliopsida; order Asparagales; family Orchidaceae; genus Phalaenopsis; species Phalaenopsis aphrodite. The sequence continues at coordinate 356,507 of NEWO01000486.1, forward strand.
TAAAGTGCATCACAGCTTATGGGTTTATTTGGGAAATATGACCTAATTAAACCTGAATAAATTCAACTTCACTTCCCACATAGAAATTTGATGCCAACACCACCAAGATACTCAGTATAGTTATCTTTTTCTATTAATCATATGAATGGATTTTTTTTTACAGAAATTTAGAGAATAAAAAGAAAATATATAGCATTACTAACATTATTTAAATAGTAATTAATATTTATAAAATCATGATATAAAAATTTTAAAGATTCTTAGAGAAAAAAAGTAAAAATAATGAAATAGAAAATAATGATTTAGATGATGAAACCTTCAATGCATAAAATTATCTTGCATCATCAACAAAGTATTAAATAAAATAGATAAATCAAAAACATACCCAGTCTCCAGAACAGTTGTTGGGTAGAATTTGCTGAAATCCTCAGATGATAAATCAGGCCAGCCGAGTGTACTAAAAGGCCACAATGAACTGAAACAAAAGATAAGATTTTAGCAATTAAAGTATTTTAGTTCATTTCCTTTTGTAAACCACGTTATTGTTTACATCACGGGAATTTCTGTTGATTAGTAATTTTTTCATAAAGTATGCAGAGAAAATAGATTATGTCATACATCATGTCTTCCTCGCAAACTGTTTTATTAATTTTCTTGAAATGAGCCCTCAATAGACAAAAAAACCAAAATGCATAATAGTTTAAATCAAGGTCTGGTAATTACGATGACAAATTAAACTCACGGTACTTTCCTGCAAGATGAAAAGATTAAAGTGTGTCGATGAAACGAATGACAGGAACTCTGCAAGCTATTCACAATGACGCACAAAGTTACGTGTAGCCATATCTATCGGGCAAATTTTTCAACATGAATTCAAATGTACAATAGTAACATGTTAATTAATCATAACTATGCACAGGCCCAACTATCAAGGATAACCACAAAAAATATACAAAATGAAAGTACGAGAAATAAGCAACCTTTAAGAAAAATACAGGCAATGAATAATAATTCAATCCAATTTCAGAGGAACTGTTTTAATGCGTTGTAACATAACACAGCACAGAATTTATATTCAAGAAAAGGCTCATCATTTAGTGGAAACAAACCTTGAAAACCAAGTGTCAAGAACATCAGGATCTTGATAAATTTCAACAGATTTTCCATATCTTTCATAAGCTAGTGCTAGTGCTTCCTCAGCATTCCTTGCGACAATATACTCTTCCTCACAATCTTTGCCTGCAATGTACCAAACCGGTATCTGATGGCCCCACCATAATTGTCTACTTATGCACCAATCCTTAATGTTAGTTAACCAATGTTTATAAATCTGCGGCAAAAACATCCATAAAAACTGGTCATTAGATCATATACAAACCCAACTAGGAGGCCCTTAATAATGGTGCAAAGTTTACAAAGCTTAAGATGTACAAAGATAACAATGCATATTTTATATCAGTAGAAAAAAAGGAGAGCAGATGTAGAAAGGAAATTATTCATCCAACTCAAACAACTGACCGTAAAACAAACTCTAATACCCTTTAGAATTAGTCAAACTTCAAAATAGAACCATGACTAAAAAGAGCTAAAACAGTTACTACCTTATCGAATCTTTCAGGAAGAATAGTTAACTCTGCCTTCTCAACTGCATGGAGCGCCTTTTCAGCTAAAGGTTCCATAGTGACAAACCACTGTTTGCTCACCAGTGGTTCTATTATCTAAGTCATAAGAAAAGTTCAACGCATAAGTAACTTCAAAGATAAGAACAATCAAGAACATAAATAGATGGACATATTTATCAAAGTTGAATAGTTGTTTCTACACCTCTCCACCTCGCTGAGATCTTGGAACCCGTGAAGTATGTGGTTCCTTTTTAACTGCCAAGCCAGTCTCTTCAAGATCAGACCATAATTTCTTCCGTGCCTCAAATCGATCTAGACCGCTACAAAGTATACCCAAAAATTTTTTTTGAAGTAATGTACAACTATATTTACCTACTATTGTTGGACCAAGGGTTAAGGATCCATTTTACCATGACTTCTAATTATACCTGTACAATCCAGCAACCTCATTAAGAGTGCCATCTTTATTCATGACATTAAGTATAGGAAGTCCAAGCTTTCTAGCAAGATGGTAATCATTGTGATCATGCCCAGGGCTTATCTTCAGAACTCCCGTTCCAAATTTTTTATCTACACACTGCTCTCAAAAGAAGCATACAAATTAGAGATAAATTTGGAAAGGAAAAGAATTCAATATTTTTTTTTAAGTATGGAGATTGTCCATTTGACAGAAAAATGTTCGTTTCATTAGAAAAAATTGTTTATTGAAGTTGTACTTGCTACTAATCTGTTAGCCACCAAAGGATGTTTCGATTAAATTTAGTGTAATCAGAGTCATCATTCAGATAAGTTTGATGGAAACAACTTGAGAAAAAAGGACAGAAAACATATACAAGAACCCTTAAGTTCTAATTTTCTCATGATTCAGGAAAACAGAAAATTGTTTTTTTTTTTTTTCTTTTTTTTTAATTCATGAATTGTTGGGCCAAGACTCACAAAAAAATTAAAAAAAATTAAAAAATAAAAAATAGGGAAAATGAAGTTGATTTAACATCTGTGTACAAACTGTATCAAAGTATATAGACACTTATTGTTAGTTTGAGATGGGAAATTTCTTCTGTTAAATGTTTATGCATATTTTTACATAAGCATTATGTATCACCTAAGTATCTAACCCTTCTTGTTCCTCCCAAACATTATATTATAATCCAATTTGCAATTTTTTATTCATAATTTCGCAGCCACACGAGCCTCTCAAAGCGCACACATTAATTATCATATGTTCCTCTCACAAAACAATGCTTCAACAAACCTCAATTGGCACACCAAACCACAAAATCACAGTTCTTCAATCAACTAGAATGAGACTTTGTGAGGTGCAACATCTCCGAAAACTAAAAAATTCTTACTTAAAAGTAACACCAACAAAAATAAATGCACCTGTGATTAGAAAACGAAAATGCATGATTCATTTTTATCAGATAAAAGTATTTAGCCCGTTGCAACTTTCATGATGAAATTACAAAAGAGTTGGTAAATGTATTGCATAATGCTTGCATCCACAGAAATGGCTATGGACCAGAATGAAAGTTGATAAATTTTTGACAAATAAATTCTTACCCTGTCTGCAATTATTGGAACATGCCTGCCAAATGTTAAAGGTACAATTGCCTGTCTCCCTATGTATTTAAAATAACGTTCATCCTGCAACAAGAAATGTTCTGCAAATATTTATAGGGAAAACAAATGATTTTACATGTAAGAAAATCCATACAAGATAGAATCAAATTGCATGCTAAGTTCGACGCCAAAAAATAGCTCTAGGATTATATTAATGTACAGCTTAACAAACTTCAGGCACTGAAACTGATAAATAAAGTTCAATAACAAATTAATAAGATGAGATACATACATCTATATATATTAATGGCCAGCAGTTTTTCAAGCTTAAACCCCAGACAAATAAAATTAAAAGACATATAGCAATCTTAAGAGTGGTATGGACACTAACACCATTCTGCACTAGGAAGGTGTTCAGCAAAGTTGTTGAATGGCTGCGGAAGACAATATACGGAGTTAGTAGGGGTTGGAAGAGAAAACGAAAGAGTTCAGCTACTGCTCGAGGCGAAACAGTAAGTAACAAGACAAATGGCAATACTGGTGGGGCACAAAAGCCAAGGGAGATCCACCACCAAGTCCGGAACAACTACAGGCACACAACTTACATAAGGATAAAGATACAGCATTCCTTAGGCCAAAATAAAAGAAAACAATCTCTCAAGTGCATAAACCAAAAACTAAAAAGTGTCCGACAAGTTCTAAAACAGCATACCTAAACTAAAACAAGAAATTAAACCAAGTTATAAATTAAAATGACGCAAATAGGGCACACATTGCCAGCCACAACCCAATAAGCGGGAAATCTTGTCACAGCCTTCACGAATGTGAAATCCTGTTGCAGAAATTTCACATCCTAATTGGGGAGCGCCCACCTTCTGCATAATGGGATGCTCTTGTGTCATTCTCCCTAAGTGGGAGGGGCTTCAACTTTATCTCGAGAAGCTTCAAGATTAACGTAGTTAGCTTCATGCACCTGTGTGCCTATCGGATCACATGCGACTTCTATTCAACATGTTATAAAAATTCTGGAAGATACTCTAGAAATTGATGAGGACATATTGTTTTCCTTGTTCTCCATGAATTAGTTAGAAAACCCAATCAGGAAAGAGTATTTTACGTCAATGAAACCTGATTGTAGGATTAATTACTTCGCTATTACTACAATAATCAGGATGCATGAATTTCATATTATTTGATGGCCATCTTTATGTGGGATTGTAACCGAGGGCATTATCTATGTTTCTTTCGTCATGTTTAGACTTTGTTTTTTTTCCTTTTATTTGGATATCTTCAATGAAGTTCTTGAAGTAGAGTGCTATTTATATGCTACTTTTTAATGTTCAATGCAGTTTTTCTCTAATTTAGAGTTTTCATGATTATCACGAATAGAGAAAAACATAAAAGAAAAATTACAACTGCTTTATATTTAATGTATGAATATTACAACGCATATGTTACTCTATCTCCTTGCATGACATTTACGTACATAGGCAAAAAGTGGTTTAGGGAGTTGTTCGTGGGGCACCCCACAAAGTTTAACATGTTTCGTATGACAGTTTATGTTTATTGATATATTAGAAGAATTGCATATAAATCATGAATTTCATGGCTCATCCAATATAACTTCAAGAGAGGTTATTCATAGCTCTGCATATTTTATCACAAAATGAGTCCATGAGAGATGTTATGAAGCGATTCCAACACTCATCCGAAACAATCGGTAGATATTTCTTAGTTGGGATAAATGATTTGTTTAGTTTATCATCAAAAGTTATCATACCTGAAGATTGTGGGTTATATTTCATAGCAAACCAGTACAAATTTAAATGGACCAACATTTTATGTCATATTTTAAGGTAGTTTTATGGGTTCGTCTTTCTCCAAATTTGCTTGAACACAATATCTCTAATATATCTTATTATTGTTTTAGAATTATATTGGAGTGATTGATGGAACACATATGGATGTAGTTCTGTCGAATAGTGAAAAGATTGTATATATTGGACGATCTGATTCACCAACACAAAATATGATAGATGTATGTGATTTCAATATGTGTTTCACATTTGTAATGACTGAATGAAAAGAAAATGCACACAAAAGTCGTATTTTCAATTTCGCTACACAAACTCAAAAGTAAAACTTTCCGAAGCCACCTTCAGGTTAGCTTGAGTATTGACAAATGAATTACTAAATATCTTGAACTAATATTTTCTATAAATATTTCCCTGGATTTATTTCCTGGTAACAAATGATGAGTGATATTTCCAAGCAAATCAAAACATTAACAAATCATGCAAGTAATATTGATGAGTAATATTTACATGAGTAATATTACCTCCTCTCTATGAGTATTACTTGCATGATTGTAAATGTAAAATGGGTAATATTATTTCAAAATTTTACTTGCTTGTAAAATGGGTAACAAATGATTTGCCGCCACGTAAAATCATTTGTTTTTTATTTCCTAGTAACAAATGGTTTTGCATGCAATACTAATGAGAATTATTACTTCAGGGAAATATTATTTGTTTGACGCTTGTTATTTATTATAAATAGGGTATCTCAAACTCTTTCCTGATATCAAATATAACATTACTGATATCGAGAGAGCTAACAACGTCACTCTGAGTACGAAAGAGATGTTCAACAAGAGACACTCATCCTTAAGCGGTGTCATTCAAAGGACATTTAGAGTTTGGAAGAATAAATGAATTATACTGCAAGATATGTCGACATATAGGTTTCCTAAACAAGTGCAGATTGTGGTCGCCAGAATGGCTCTTTACAATTATATTCGACAGCAACATTCAATCAATGACATTAACTTCAAAAGGGCTGAGGAGGAACATTCGCATGTCCCTGTTGAAGCATATGAATATCGTCTAGGAAAATCTTTATCACAAGCTGGAAGTGATTTATCTGAGACTTGCACCCAGGATTGGGGAAGGTGCATGGGAGATGATGGGAGTTGAGGAAGCGAATTACAGATGTCACGGTTGGAGGGTAAATGGAGGAATTCTCAGTTATTTTGTTGTTACTTTATTTGTAATGTGTTGTGAAAACATTTATTATTTGTTGTATTGATGTTTTATGCAAATGATACACATTTTGAATCTCAATTTTATTTTTAATTCTTATGCATGTATTATTTTCCACTTGACTGGCCGATGAAGCAACTGTGGTCCACGGATATAATATGTAATCAAAATATTGTATGTTTTCTTTTTTTGGTTTTAGAGGTTTATGATGAAATATTCGACCTTAAGGGCTCTTCTAAATTGCCTTTATGTTGTTATTTATTCTTGACACATGCGAAATCTCAAAGAAAGCAACCAAGCTGATCTCTTTTTTCAGTTTTATGACTTTTAAGGTTCTTCTGGATGGTTTTATCATTGTGTAAGTGTTAGGACATCCCCTGAAAGTGGCGCGCTGTATAGCCTGAATACAATGAAAAGTGTGCAAGGGCCGCAAAACCAGCGTCCAAGTGTAGTGTCAGATAAGAAAGGGTTCTCACATTACGGACGGATGTGAGTAAAGAAATTAGTTAATAAAACTAATAAAACTAATATTAGCATAAGATCTTGGAATATAGGTACTCTCAGTAATAAATTAATGGGTTGATATTAAAATTCATAGAAAAATTAATATCTTATGTATTCAAGAAACCAAATGGGTTGGAGAAAATGCTAAGGAGATTGAAAACTTAGGTTCTAAACTTTGGTTTTCTGATAAGAGTCATACTAGAAATGATATAGGTGTAATTACAGATAAGAGTTTGAAAGATCATATTGTAAAAAATCATAGAGTTGAAGATTGAATTATAGCCCTTAAGATTATCATTGATACTAAGATTTTTAATATTATAAGTGTTTATGCTTCTCAAGTAGGATTAGATATAGTGTCTAAAGATAAATTCTGGAATGACTTAGAAGACTTAATACAAATGATACATCTTAAAGAAAGTATTTTTATTTGAAGAGATTTAAATGGACATGTCGGTAGAATGGTAAAAGATTTCAGAAATATTCACGGTGGCTACGGTTTTGGAGTGACTAATGAAGAAAGTAGAGCTATTTTAGATTTTGCTTCAGCGTATGATTTTGTTATTACTAATACTTTATTCAAAAAAAGAGATGAGCATCTTATTACTTATAAGAATGAATCCAATAAAACACATTAATTATTTTCTTATGCGAAGAAGAGATCGTCAAAATTGTAAAGATTGTAAGGTCATTCCAAGAGACTATTTAAGTACCTAACATCGTTTATTAGTTTTTGAAAATACGATCGAACTTAGTGATCTTAATATCGTTAATAATAATAAAACGTTTCATATTTACCATCGCATTAGTAAAAGACAAATTGAGAAGACTTTAAAGAAATGATATCCCAATTGAAGTGTGTAAATATTTAAGAGATTTGGGAGTTTCATGGCTTACAAAACTCTTTAATATTATTTTAAAAACTAAAGGGATGTATGAGGAGTTGAGGAAGAGTATTTGGATCATCATTTTTAAGAATAAAGGGGAAGCATAAGAGTGTGCAAATTATAGAGGAATTAAGTTGATAGGGTATTTGAACATAGGTTAAGACGTACTACAAAAATTTCTCATAATCAATTTGGATTTATGTCGTGCAGGTCTACCATGGAAGCTATACATTTATTGAGATGTTTGATGGAGAAGTTCTGAGATAATAAGAAAAAAGCATACAAAAAGTTCTGAGAGATCTCCTTCAGAGAGTTCTTAAGAAGAAAGGTGTTGATATGACTTATATTCAAGTCATTAAAGATATGTATATTAGAGTTGTTACTTGTGTTCGAACTGAAGGAGGATTGACCAAATATTTTCCTATTTCTATTGGATTACATCATGGATCGACTTTAAGCCCATATCTTTTTGTTTTAGTTATGGATGGTCTTACTGGAAATTTACAGGAGGATGTACCTTGGTGTATGTTTTTTGCTGATGATATCCTTCTACTGGATAATACGAGAGAAAAAACACAGGAAAAACTTGAATCATGGAGGTATACATTGAAGCCTAAAGGCCTTCATTTGAGTAGAACTAAAACTGAATACATGAAATGCAATTTTAGTAACAGTATCTTTAGAGACAAGTGTAACGTTGGGTGATCAAAATATTAAAAGGCGTGAACGTTTTAGATATCTCGGGTTTGTTGTTAAAAGCGATGGTGATATAAATGGGGATGTTAATAGTAGAATTCAAGTGGAGGAATGCTTTGGGCCTTTTGTGTGATAGAAAAGTACCTCCTAGACCGAAACAAAAATTTTATAAGACGGTGGTGAAAACTGCAATGTTTTATGGCATTGAATGTGGGCCTTTAAAAGAGAAGCATAATACTAAGTTAAGTATTGCCGAGATGAAAATGATTAGGAGGATGAGTGGCTTTACACTTAGAGACAAAATGTGAAATGAATATATGTGTGATCAGGTTGGTGTTATCTCCTATGACAGACAAAATTAGATAAA
>NEWO01000486.1:365358-394151 GCA_003013225.1 Phalaenopsis aphrodite
GCATTGGAGAAAAAGGATTCATGTAGTCGATCCCACGTAGTTGGATTATAGCTTTGTTGTTGTTTTTTTTTTTTTTTGTATGCATATGTGAGACCTCACAGTTTATGCACATGTGGTATGTCATCATTCATGTGATATTATGTGATTTCAAGACAACTAAGAACTCTTTTTTAAAAGGTATGTTGTCTTCTTCTAGTGACTGATTTGATGGTTTATACTATGTACTCTAAGATCTCACAGTTTCATAAAACTTTAATTGATTATTTCTATCATACAATTTTACTAATATTGTATCTAAGATTTTGCACTATTGTTTTAAACCTTTAGAAAAGTTGAGCTCGATGAATTCTGATATCTTTGGAGCATTGTACTTATACTGTGGACTACAATATTTTCTTCTTACATCGCGATAGTCGCATAGCAACGGAAGACAGTTTTACAGGTGTCCAAAGAGAAAAACAAAAACAATCACTTCCTCAAGTAGATGGAGGGGTTGGAGGATTTCACCACCAATAGTGATCTGGCGTAGAGAACTCCTTGGAGGATGGTTTATCCCATGATAAAAACCAAGTGCATTTTAAAAACAACATTATCATATTATTAATTATTGATTTAATCGTCTTTTTTTTTATTTTGATTGTCATGTTACCACTTTGTGATGTGCTTGTTTTTTATTTTGTAACATTCAAACTAAATATTTACTTTCAAGTACGGAAAGTACTAGTAGAATTAGTTCTGTTATAAATAATAATATAGTACATGTGGCAGAAAGGTCATTTGTTCAGAAACAGCTGCAACACAACTGTTTCAAAGCTACAAAAAACAAACAGACAGTGAGTGCCACAGCCGTTACACAACAACATATTAATAAGTTGCAGCTGCCTCAAGCAAACCCTTAATGAGCTTTCTTCGATACTTGTAGATGATATATTACAATTTTATACACGATATGAGCTTTATTGTCTTCTTTTTAAAACTTTTTGGTATATTAAGATAATGCACACATTTCAAGTAATTGATGAGCTGTTAGATAAGCTTTATGAAGTAGTCTTTTTTTTTAAAAATCGATCTTAAATCAAGATACCACCAAATGAGGATGAATCTAACTGATGTGCACAAGATTGCATTCACGGCACAAGAAGAACAATACGAGTTCTTGGTAATGTCGTTTGGCCTCGCCAACGCTCCGCTATATATCAGTGCCTCATGAAGCGAAATTTTCAGGCTTACCTCTGGAAATTCATCCTTGCGATCTTCAATGACATTCTGATCTATAGTTGTATGGAGACGGAGCATGTGGAGCACATGAGGACAGTCTTGGAAACATTAAAAGAGCTCCAGTTATATGATAGTTTAAAGAAATACTACTTTTCACAGTGATAGGTAGAGTACATAGGGCACGTGGTGATCAGGGTAAGAGTAGCAGCAACAAACCAATCCAAGAATGAGGTGATGGTAGACCGGCCTTTACAAAGAAGTTTGAAGGAGTTGAGAGGGTTGCTTGAACTCACCGGGTACTAACAAAAATTCGTGAGGGTGAGACACAATAGCAAGGACGCTGACAAAGCAACTGAGGAAACTCAACTTCAAGTAGGGGGAAGAAACAACACAGGCCTTCAAACATCCAAAGAAAGTCATGACCAGTATTCTGGTATCAGCACTTCCAAACTTTAATAAAGCATTTGTGAAAGATACGAACGCGAAAAGATACAGATACAGAGCAGTACTCATGTAGGACCAGCGATTGATTATCAACTTCAGTCAAGTGCTCACAGCAGGCGTGGCTCGAGTCAATGTACGAGAGGGAGTTGATATCTTTGTCTTGGCTACTCAAAAGTGGTGAACGTACATGTTGGTGTGACACTTTCTACTCAAAACATGCTTAAAGTAGTATTTGAAGCAGAGGATGGTGACTGGGGAGAATCAGATGTGGTTATCCAAGTTAATAGGATATGATTTTGTGACTCAGTACATACCAAGAATGGATAAAAAAGAAAGATGCGCTGTCGAGAAAGATGGAGGAGCCCCAAGTGACAACATTATCAGTACCCTTGATCCTAAATTGGCAAGCCCTGAAACGGGAGAGCAAGTAGGATGAAGGGTTGACTAAATTACTAGCAAAGCTGCTATAGGATCCGAATAGTCATCCAGGATATGCATTGAGGGAGCAACAACTACTGTACTAGGGGTGTTTCATGTTGTCTAGGGCATCAGAGTCTATCTCCAAACTATTGTAGAAATTTTATGCAGTGCAATTGGGGGTCACTCAGGGGTACATAAGACATGGAGTCGTCTATCGACGAAGCTTTATTGGGCGAGGTGCACAGTGACAAAGAGGACAAGGTGGCAAGGGGCAATGTGTGACAGCAATACACGTACTTGGTCATGGCACCAAGAGGGTTGCTACAGCCCTTAACTTTACTGAAGAAGGTTTGGCAAAAAAGGGCAATGAATTTTATAGAGGGGTCGCCAAGATTAGAAAGGTATATGATAAGCTTAGTGGTTATAGATCGCCTGAGCAAGTATATGCACATTTCATTCCATTACAACACACACTGCGGTCTCAGTAGACACGGTGTTGGAAGTGACATGTTTGTACATAATACAGGAATCTATTGTATCAAACAAGGACAAAAAGTTCCTCAGTCAATTCTGGAAGGAGCTATTCATGTTAAAAGAAATAATCTTTCAGAGAAGCGCAACATCTCATCCCTCGATTGATGGCCAAATGGAGGTGGTCAACAGGAGTGTATGGATATACATTCATTGTTTTGTATGGAATTCGCTAAAGCATTGAGCTAAGTGAATTGCATGAGTTGAATATTGGTAAAATACTTTGTAGCATATTGTGGCATAGAACAACACTTTCAAGATTCTGCATGGGCAAAATCCACATCACCTAATACATTATGGCCATAGTATTACACCGGTATCCAATGTCGACCGGTAGTTGGAAGAGAGAGATAGGATATTGGCGGACCTTTACAAATCATAAAAAAAACGGATGGACATAAGAGATACAATTTCAACCTTGGGACATGATTTACCTGAAGCTGAGACGCTATCAGCATAAGACATTGACAGTCAGGCAGAGGAGCGAGAAACTTCATCCACAATATTTTGGACTCTATGAAATTACGGCATGCATTGGGGCAAAGGCCTATCGGTTGAGGTTATAATCATCATCAACACAACATCTAATATTTCATGTTTCACAACTGAGGCGTGCTATCGAAGATCATACACTCTCGTTTTCACTACCTTCGGCACTAATCAGGACATGAAGGTGATTTTGTAGCCTTTAGAGGTCAAGAAGTGAGTCGAGGAGTGGCTAGAGTAAAGGAGGTGTGATTAGGTGGAAAGATCAATCAGATTAAGAAGTAATGTGATAACTTTACAAAGTGATCCAAAAGTAATTTCCATCATTCCACCTAGGGGACAAGATGCTTCTTCGGGAGGGGAGTGTTGACATGCCTACTGCAACCGGGAGAGCCGATGGAAGAGCCGATCTTGCAGAAGTGTCGTTCCAAGGAAGATTAATGTGGACTGGCAAGCCCAGCCACACCAACCGGCCTAAACCAGAGAGGCGAAATCCCAATAAGCTTCTTAGGACAACTCCATCTTTTGGGTGGGGTCCACAGCCACTAATTACTTACAAGATAAGAAGAATTGAGGGTGTTTTGGGGGAAACTTTGAAATCTTGGAGAGTATATATTAAGGCTAATTGGCTAGGGTTTGTTGTATGTTTTGATTTGTTACAGTTTTACTTTTCTTTTTGTGTTCTTAACGACATCTAGGGTTTGTGGAGAGATGATCTAACTCTCAAATTACAGATCATCCATTATAACTTGTTTGTTTGTCTTGATATTAATCAAATTAGCCCTTTCTTAAGTTTTCCCACATATCAATTGTAATTTGCCTGTTGATTTTGATTCTGATTCGTATCACAAGCAAAAGACCTTTACATTGCTCCTAACACTATAAGAACACTATGAACACAAACAAAATTGAATAGTGACAAAATAAATTAAACATACCTCCAATTCATAGAAGGAAAAAATATGCCCTAAGTCTATCGGGATAATTATCCTTTTAATTATTGTGTAAGTGTTAGGGCGTCCCCTGTAAGCGACGCGCTGTATGGTCTGAATACAATGAAAAGTGTCCAAGAGCTGCTACACCAATGTCCGGGTGTAGTGTCAAATAAGCAAGGATCCCACAATACGAACGAATGCGGGTAAAGAAGTTGGTCCATAAAACTAATATTATGAAAAGATCTTGGAATATAAGTACACTCTGGTAAATTAATGGAATTAGTTGATATTATGATTAATAGAAAGATAAATATCTTATGTGTTCAAGAAACTAAATGGGTTGAAGAAAATGCTAAAGAGATTAATAACTTAGGTATTAAACTTTAGTATTCGAGTAAGAATCGCACTAGAAATGAGTGGATATACTTATAGATAAGAGTTTGAAAAATAAATGTTATAAAAATTAATAGAGTTAGAGATAGAATTATAACTTTTAAGATTATTGTTGATACTAAGATTTTTAATATTATAAGTGTTTATGCTCTTCAAGTAGGCTTAGATATAGGTTCTAAAGATAAATTCTAGAATGATATGGATGACTTAATACAAATGATACCACTTAAAAAAAGAATTTTTTTTTGGGGATATTCAAATGGGCATGTCGTTAGACTGGTAGAAGAGTTTAGAACTATCATAGTGGCTACGGTTTTGGAGTCATTAGTAAAGAAAGTAGAGCTACATTGGATCTTGCTTTAGCGTATGATTTTATTATTAATAATATTTTATTAAAGGAAAGAGATGAGCATATTATTACTTAAAGGAATGGAGCTAATAAAACATAAATTAATTATTTTCTTATGAAAAAGAAAAGATCATTGAGAACGTAAAGATTATAAGGTCATTCCAAGTGAGGATTTAAGTACTCAACATCGTTCGTTAATTCTATATTTTAAGATGAAGAGTTGTAAAATAAAAAACACAATGAATCATTATCGTAGAATTAGATAGGGACACCTAAAAGACAAATAAAATTATTTTTATGAGTAAAATTTAAAATTTCAAAATTTAGGGTGTTCATGAAAAAATAAATTCTATGTGGGATAAAATAACAAACTATTAAACATGTAGCAAAAGTTGTACTTGAAGAATCAAAAGAAAAAATTTCTATAAATAAAAATAGTTGGTAGAATAATAATGTGTAAGAAAAAAATATATAAAAAAGTTTGTTATAAAAATTGGTTGAAATGTAAAAAGTTTAGAGAACTGAGAAAAATATTAAACTGCCCGTAAAGAGTCTAAGAAAAGAATCAGTGACGCTAAAAATTCTATTTTTTGTTATCTTTATAAAAAATTAGATACAAAGGATAGGGAAAAATATATGTATAAACTAGCCAAATAAAGAAAAAAAGAAAGTAAATATTTAACTCAAGTGTATTAAAGAAGAAAATCAAAAAGTATTTTTCTTTGAAAAAGATAGTCAAAATAGGTGGGTGAGTTATTTTGATAAGCTTTGTAATAATGTTTCAGAAAATACGATCGACCATAGTAATCTTAATATCGTTAAAAATAATAAAATATTTTATTTTTATCGTCGCATTAGTAAAAAAAAAGTTGATGAGACATTAAAGAAAACCAAGAGTAGAAAGTTTGTAGGACCTAATGATATCCCATTTGAAGTGTGGAAATATTTAGGAGATTTAGGGGTTTCTTGGCTTACTAAACTCTTTAATAATAGTTAGAAAGCTAAAAAGATGTCTGAGGAGTGGAGAAAGAGTATTCTATTCCCCATTTTTAAGAATAAAGGGGATGCACAAGAGTGTGCCAATTATAGATGAATTAAGTTGATGTGTCATACTTTAAAATTATGGGAAAGGGTAATTGAACATAGGTTAAGACATTGCAAAGATTTCTCATAATCAATTTGGATTATGCTGGGCACGTCTACTATGGAAACTATATATTTAATGACCGGTTTGATGGAGAAGTTCAGAGATAATAGGAAGAATCTGCATATAATTTTTATTGATTTAGAAAAATATTATAATAAGGTTCCAAATAATATCCTTTGGAGACTTTTTGAGAAGAAAGGTGTTAGTATGACTTATATTCAAGTCATTAAAGATATGTATACAGGAGCTGTTACTTGTATTCGAAGAGGATTGACCAAATATTTTTACTATTTAAATTGGTTTACATCAGGGATCGGCTTTAAGCCCATATTTTTTGCTTTAGTTATGGATGGTCTTACTGGACACTTACAGGAAGATGTAGCTTGGTGTAAGCTTTTTGCTGATGATTTTCTTCTCATGGATAAGACGAGAGAATAAGCTCGAGAAAAACTTAAATTATGGAGGTCTGCCTCGGAGTCTAAAGGCCTTCAAATGAGTAGAACTAAAACTGAATACATGGAATGTAAAGTAGTACCTCTAGTGACAGAAATGTAGCTATGGGTGATCAATTTATTAAAAGGTGTGAATGCTTTAGATATCTCGGGTCTATTGTTCAAATTGATTGTGATGTGATAGGGATGTTATTAGTAGAATTCAAGTTAGTTGATTGAAATGAAGGAATGCTTCAGACCTATTGTGTGATAGAAAAGTACCGCTTAGATTAAAAGAAAAAATTTATAAGATGATGGTGAGAAATGCAACGTTCAATGGCGCTGAATGTTGGCCTTTAAAAGAGAAGCATAAAATTAAGTTAAGTGTTGCCGAGATGAGAATGATTTGGTGGATGAGTGGCTTTACAGTTAGAGACAAAATGAGAAATGAATATATCGGTGATAGGGCTGGTGTAGCTCCAGTGCGGTAAAAATTAGAGAGTCGTCTTAGATGGTTTAGTCGCATTAAACGTTAACCATTTGAGGATCCGATTAGAAGAGTAGATGTTTTAGATTCAACTTATGTTAAGGAAGACAGAGGTAGACCTAGGATGACTTGGGTATATTGTATATAAAATGATCTTAATTTATTAGGATTAAATGAAAATATGACACTGAACAGGACGCAATGGAGAAAAAAGATTCAGGTAGCCGACCCCACTAAGTGGGATAAAGGTTTTGTTATTGTTGTTGTTGTTGTTGTTGTTGTTGTTAGTCCATCGAGATAATACATTTATATAAAGACAGAATTCTGACATTTCAAAAATGAAAAAATTTCAATGTCTTACATTTTCCACAGAATCTGTAATACGTACGCATAACCAAGATGACAAAGGTCTTTAAAAAATCATACAATAAGACGTGAAATGCATCATAACAACAAAATATTCTTACAAGCAATAATGTTCGATAATTTCAAATCTTCAAGTCTTACACGAGCTTCATAAGACAATTATTTACTCGAATATGAGGTCTCAAAAAATATGCAAGTGCATTGAAAATTTTGCATGTTCTCTAAATTGTGTTTAAATCATTTAAATTCAAAGCACAACTGTACGCTCTGGCGAACATGCTGAGCTAATTAATTAAAAGTCAAAAAATATTACAAGAACTAAACCTTGCAATTACATTAAAGAAAATTGCAATCATTTTTAAATTTTGCAAATTCCCTCCTCAAGATAAAAAATCATCAACATGTTTAACGATGTTCTTAAATAAGTCGCCCTACTCGTAGGATAGTGTCATAAGTCTCACTCAACACAGTTAAACTTCCTCCTTAGAAAACCTAAAATTGATGATACTAGTATTTTTTAGCAACAACAAAGTAATAAATTTTAGCCAAATTGCAAATTGAAAATATTTTAATTTCGGTACTCAGACTAATTAAACAAACCGACATTAATATAATTTAGGAATCAAATACTTGTAAATTTGACCAAATTAATTTATTTTTCATTCGCACATGAACTTCGATGCCTTTAACTAAAAAGGAAAAAAAATGATTTACAAAATTAAAAAACCGCAATAACATGTCTATTTTATACAATCACATATTTTAATTCTTAGGTTGAATCCCTACATTTGCGATAAAGTTGACAAAGTTTAAACCACGTTAATTTTTCAAAAAAAAAAAAAACATAAACCATATTAAAATCATTTCCATGCAAGAAATAAGCAAAAACTACAATGTTAAAAGTAAAAAAGTCCAAGCAAGTAATCAACCCTCATGATGGGCATAGTTATTAAATGTCATAACAAATCGAGTTAATTCATTATGCAGTGAAATTGTCAAAACAAATATTTTGAAATATCCGACCTCAATGATGGTTGTGCTAAAAAAGAAATTCAACCTAAAAAGATATCATCACTTCCAAATTTTGATGCAAATCAATTTTAGGCTTCAGCCGCAATAAAAATGTGAAAAACTAAGAAAATTGTAAAATAGTAAACTTGCTAAGTGAAATGCAACTCTTAAGGCCGAGGCATTCAAATATATCCAGCCCACACAATAGATTATTTAGTATGACAAATTTAATAATAACTTTAAATCACAAAATGCTAAGGTCATATCAAATGTACATTTATATTCACATTCAAATGCTAAAGAAATGACACATGTTCTGATCACGTGGTTTTACAACTAAATAGCTCAAGAAAAAGTATATTTATAACTAAGGCCCTCTGATTAGCGGTTTAAAAATGGCAACATGAAATTACAATCACGATCAAGGGCAGCATGTTCACCAATAACCCAATCTTCTAAATGGTGAAATATAATGCACTTGATAGGGCATAAAGCTCTTTGTTAGTATGCTTTAATTATCCACCTGGACAAAAATTCACCAAAGGTCTACAAAGTTCCCTTAGATTATGTAATCAATGGCTAATTAGAAAGATCATTCAATAATGTTGATTAAAATAACTCTAATGAAGAAGGATTAGGGCCCACGATAATTGAAGATGATAAAACCATTAGATCTTGATCGAGTTTAATATTATTTCTCCCACCATTCGCTCCAATCCAAAAGTAATAAATTTTCAAAAACTAAGACCAAGTAGTTGCGAATATACGCTAAGTATTTATCATTTAATTATTGACGCAAGAGAGTCAACAATGAGCCTGTGATCGTGAGATCAAATAAAAAATGAGTCGTGGGAGCAAACTCGTGTCAAAGGAAATTTCCAAGGAACTACATGAGTCTGGCCCCTTATGGGCCCATTTTTAATGTTCATTTTGAACTAAATTAGGGTTAAATTTTGCTCAAGACTATATATATGTTGTTATTTCCTATTTTTTGGGGACTTTTGCTATGGTTTTATAAGTTTATTTCATTATGTTTTCTTTATTGGATTGTTGTATCCGTTAATTTCTCTCGGGTGGTGGTCGGTAACCTGATTTGAATCGAGAAGGTGAACTCTCCCGAACATCCGACGTCTTACTCCCTCTTCGAACATGTGGCCTTCTACAATTTGACAGTATAAATTTGCTTTTTATCTGCAACCACCCGCTATACAAGAGTTGGTTGCGCCAAACTTCAGTCGACATCACTCCTTCATCGTTACATATCATACTACTATTATAGCCCATCCTCAGGTCTTTCCATACCATCCAAAAACCCTAAACGGTGTAATTTATCAGAGCCTACAAACCCTAAATCTTTAGGTTTTTTTTTCAATTCTTAAACCAAAAATTCATCTAACATAATCTAAAACCTCCACCAAAATCAACCCTACGCCTTGCATCCCTAACCCTAATGATCTATTTTGAGTCAGAACCCTAATTGGGAAAAAAAGATCATTACATCAAGGAGAAACATGTAAAGATGTATCCAAGAGCTTAAGATGGAAGGCTTTTCGCCTTTGAGAGGAAACGACCTGGAGAAGTCATCCATACAACAATAGTGACTCCCAAGATTGAGAAGAAAATCGAATCACTTCAATCAAGATGTTTCGAGTAATGAAAAACCAATGCCTAGCGATTTTGTATTGAATATCAAAAGAGAGGCTAAGTTATTAGTGTGATGATTGACTTGTCAGATTTTGAAAGACATTTGGATTCAAATGAATTCAATGAGTGGCTTCAAATTGTGTCAAATAGAGGAATGAATTTTTTGGCATAAAAATATTACCAAAGACAAGAGAGCCTAATGGACAATCATCAAAATTTGGAAGAATGTTTCCTTATGGTGAGAGAGCTTGAAGCATCTTCAACGGCTAGAATGGAAAAGTAAGATAACCACATGGTCTAACATGAGAAAAAAAATGCAACGTAAATATCTTTGTCTGTATTATAGATAAGACATTTTCTTAAATTTCACATGGGCCAAAGAGATTCTTCTATGAAATACTCAACAAATTTCGATTAAGTTATGCTTCAAAAAAGAGTTGGTGGAACCAGAGTAGCACAAAATAATAGAATATCTTGGAGCATTGGAATCATCTATTGGTAACGTGATGCAAATGCAGTCATCTTTGTCTCTACTCGATGTACCCTAGCTTTAAAGCTAAAAAAGCAGCAACTTCACCATATGACCACTAAAGAGCAACGAGTAACCAATCAAGTGTGGAGAAAATGTGGAAACCACTAGTAGTCTCAAATCTATTTTAGCCAGAAAGTGCTTCAAATGTCATGCTTTTAACACATTAGGTCTAATTGCTCAAACAAAAGGGTGATCTCTTTCACTAAACAAAGAACAATTGAAAAAATTAACAATGACACAAGAGAAAATGAGGATGTAAGGGAGGAGTATCAGCTTCAGCCGACGAAGAAAATGTTAGTCATTCGATCAATCTTTCAAACTGAGCTCATGAGAGCAACTGTGACTCTACTGTAACAACATTCAATATTTGTTGCACTGAGAGGGGAAAGGTGTGTATTCTTGTCATAGATGTAAGTATTTAGAAAAATGTGGTGTCAAATAAATGGTCAAAAAGTCGAATCTAGAACCACAGAAATGCTCCCAGCCTTATTCTTTGTCATGGTTTAAAAAGGGGAATAAGATCATAGTTAACAAGAGATGTCTTGTGGAGTTCTCTTTAGAGATAAGTTCTAGGAGCAAGTGTAGTGTAATGTAGTACCTATGAATGCTTATCACATCCCACTAGACCATCATTGGCAATACAACCGTTGCACACATCATAATCATTAAAAAATACATTTTTTTATTAATAATGGAAATCATATTGTATTCTATAATTGAAAGAATCAATAGCAATGAATACTCAAGCAGAGAGAAAAGTTGTATTGCCCCACACTACATTTCTACGGGCTAGAGAGAGAAGTCAGTCGGATTGCCATAGTGATGCTAGCTGATGTGATACAGCGGAGCAGATACCTGAGGCAATGAGACCGCTATTGGAAGAGTTTAAGGATGATCTGAGTGCCAGTCTATAGCATTGTTTCCGTTGTGGAAGGGCACCCAGCATGTTAAAGAACTCCTTTTACGGTATATTCACCCAAACAAATCTCTCTGTCAGATGCCCTACGTCGAGTACGAGGACTTGCAGACTCAAGTTACGGACATGATGGCTAGAGAATTGATTTGTAAAAGTACTAACCCATGTGCAATTTCAACTCTAGTTGTGCTAAAAAAGGATGGTTGTTTATTCTTCCAAAATAGAATTTGGAATAGCATCGGAGTATCCTTGAGCGAATGTAAGCATAGACTTTGTAGTAGGGTTGCTCCAAACATAGCAATGCAATGACTTTATTATGGTTGTAGTATATTGATTTCATATATTTCTTGAGAAGAAGGCGAAGCCTCTCCCACCAATGAAGAATGATGCTGGAAAAATCTACTGCGATCTCGCGATCGTGGGATCAAATCGCAATTGTGCCACAAAAGTAAACTCCCATTCTGGCAATCTGTAGTTGGAATTTTCTCGGAACTTAACGAGGCCAACACTTGTGGGCCCCTTTTTATGCATAATTTGAATTGAATTAGGGTTAAATTATTTAAACTCTTTATATGTTGTAATTTCCTATTTTTTGGGATATTTGCTTTGAGTTTATCTTATTTCAAGACTTATTTCTCAATATTTTCTCTATTAGATTGTTGTATCATTTTATTTCTTTCATGAGATGTGTGTGCAACGTGGTTGGATTGAGGTGATGATCGCTCCGGACATCTGATAACCTACTACCTTATGTTGTTAGATAGCAAAAACATGCTGCTTCTCAAAAAATGAAACGCTGTCTAGCCACCAGTCGTGTCATATTTCAGCCATCATCACTCTTTCCCACATTACCAATCCTACTACTATCCTAGTACATCCCTTGATCTTTACATCCCATCTAGAAATCAAGAAATGGTGTCTATAACTATTCTTAATCAAAAGCTATTAGATTGTTGAGAGAGAGAATTAATCAGAGAGACTTGTAACCATGAGAAGTGCTTCAAATGCCACGTTTTTTTATAGATTGCATATGATTGCCAAAACTGGATGGTGATCTCTTTGTAGAGAGTGAATGAAAAAGTGAACAGTAATAAAAGAAAATGGGGATATTAGAGAGGAGAATCAGCTTCAAATCATTGAGAGATGTTAAATATTCAACGGATCCTTCAGACTGAGCCCATGCAAGAGGAACAGTGGCTCTACTGTAATATTGTTCATACTCGTTAAACTATGAAAGAAAAGAGGTGTGATCTTATAATATAGATAAGGGTAGTTGTGAGAATAAGGTGTCTACCCAAATGATCGACAAGTTGAATCTGACAACACAGAAGCGCAGCCAATTTTATTCTCTATCTTGGTTGAAAAATGAATAAAATCATGAATGACAATAGATGCCTTATGAAGTTCTCTATTGAAGACAAGTTCCAGGAGTAAATGGAATGTGATAGGGTACCTATGAATGCTTATCACCTCCTATTAGGCCATCCTTGACAGTATAACCGTTACAAACATCATTATGACTGCAAAAGTATGTTCTTTTATATAAAAAATCGAAAGCACATTGTACTTCAATATCTAAAAGATTACATAGCCATGGAAAGCACATTGTACTTTTATCACTGAAAGAATACATAACAATGAGTACTCATGCAAAGGGAAAACTTATTGTCTTGTGGTACATTTCTACAGGTTATGAGAGACGCGATAGTGGGACTGCCCATGGTGATGGTAGAAGATACCGATACAAAGAAGCAAATTTCATGATGACCTGACCGCCAGTCTAAAACCAAGGTTTCCACTACGAAGGGGTACTCAGCATGTCAAAGATCTCATTTTAGGGTCTTATCTCCCAAATAGATATCTCTATCGAATGCGTCCTATCGAGAACAAGGAGCTGCAAAAACATATATAAACTAAATAGCTAGAGATATGGTTAGTGAGCAGTAACCCATGTGCAATTTCAGCCCTTGTTGTGACAAAAAATAAAGGGTGTTTGTTCTACCAGAATAAACTTTAGAATGGCATAAATGTTCCAACGTAGTCTTGGGTGGATATGAGCATAGAATTTGTATGGGTTTCCCCAGTCACAGCAAAGTAATGACTTTGTTATGATGGTGGTAGATCAATTTTAGAAGTTTCTGAAGAAGGTGTAGCATCTTCTACCCAGGCAGAATAATGCACAAGTGGTCTACCACGATCCATGCGATCCTGTGATCAGATCGAGAACGAGCAGCAAAAGAAAACTCTTTTGCAAGAGTTTGTAGAGGAAATTTGCTTGGCATTGAATGGGTCAACCCTTGTAGGCCCTGTTTTTATGCCTATTTTGAGTTAAATTAAGGTTAAATATTTTTAAAATATTTATATGTTATTCTTTCCTATTTTGAGGAGACATGCATTGAATTTATATCACAGGGAATTTCTTTTTCTCCCTATTTTCTCTATTAAAGTGTTGTATCCTTTGATTTCTCTCAAGTGGTTTGCTTGTGATCTAATTGAATCAAGATGGTTATCTCTCCCGAAGTCTGACATCTTCCTCCCTCTTCGAACTTACTCCCATCTGCCATTAATAGTAGAAATTTGTTATTTCTTAGCAACCCTCTGGTTGTGCTGCAATTCAACCATCATCTCTCAACACTTCTTCGATACCTATCATACTACTATCCTAACCCATTCATTAATCTTTTCACATCATCTAGAAACCGCATAATGGTGTCAATGACTACTCTTAATCTAAACATATTGGGTTGTTGGGAAAGATAATTAAACATAGATACTTGTACTTAAGAGAAACTTGTAACAAGATCATAAAATCCTAAAAAAATGAGGGCAAAAATCAAATTTATCAAAGAAAATTTAATTTGTCATAAAAAAATTTGACTTGAAACCAACAAACTCTCTAAAGAGGGCTATATACAAGTACTCGGAACCGACACAAATGTATTACAATGCAACAAACTTTGCATATGCTTCTGAGTTAAAAAGTGGGAGAGAATTGGACATAAAACAAAACTATTGTTAGAAAAGAAAAACGAGAATATGTACTGAAGTCGTGAGATATGACTAGAATGAGCATTTAGGCAAATTTTTCTCTTAGGCAAAAGAAAGAAACATTGTTTTAAAAAAAAATTATTTAATTTATAAGATATTTCATGGAAACAAATTGCCTAATAAATTTTATAGTTCCAAAAGTATTATTCCTTTTTTTTTACAATGTACGAGTCAAGTGATGATTTTGGCTACATATAAAAAAGTAACGACTTACAATAATAAAGAAGGAAAAAACAAAATAATTACATTTCATAAAAGTATAATGATATTTTTATTTATACTTCATATTTTTTTAAGTAGGAGAAATAAGAACAATAACCATGGGAGCTGATTAAAATTGGAAATTTATGTTATAAACATCATCAGCTTAAACCAAGAGAATGTGAAATACTTTTATAAGAAATGTATTATAGTTAGCATAAAATTCAATGAGAGAAGATGCAGATAAAGAATAATTTTGAATACCATTCTATTTCTTTTAGAAGTTTGCCTAATAACTTTTACCACTTCTTAAGGAAGTATTCGATGTAAAGGCAACTCATACTTCACATATACTAGAACCTATTGTGGGTACTACGGTTGGTTTTCCTTCTGCTTCAGCTCTACCACCCCATCAGATTGATTCTTCGAAGGAATGGCCGGTCTATTCCAGGAGGAAGAAGAAGAATGGAGGCCGACTTCAACTCGGGAACATATTGGATGATACATTGGTTACTATTGGCAATGGCAATCATCTTACCAACTTATTAGCTTGCTCCTTCCCTAAAACTAGAGGCAGAGGCAAGACCAAATTGGGTCACTCTCTAGCCACCTGATACTATGTATTTCGGCACTGTTAGGCTTTTTATTTTAGTATCTAATTTATTTTTTATTTTTTTCTAGTTTTGAAACATTTTATGGTTTTTTTATGTGGACAGGGTGCCATACTTGGGCCCTCCCTCACATTGTATATGAATCTTCTTTTCCGTTTAATATATTAGCCTTTTTGGGCTTTATTTTTTACAGAAGCTGAAGGTATTCAACTTGCTTCCTCCTGTCGACTGAATTTAGTTGAGAAATTTTTGTATGGTCATCCCAAAATAAACCTGATTCGTAAAGAATTTGAGCTTATGCACCTGGTTGGGGAGTGAAAAATTGGACTGTTAGATGGAAGATACATTATCATACAAATTAATAATGAAGAGGATTATACGCGTTTATTTGCTAGAAAAAAAACCTGGATTGATAATAGAACAATGAAGATTATGAAATTGTCTATGGATTTTGACCCTCAAACAGAACCTCCGATCATTCTGGTTTAGATTCGCCTCCCTGGTCTGAAATTTCATTATTTTACTCATAAAGTTTTGTACGTTATTGCCTCAGCTTATGGTAAGTCACTCAAAACGGACATTCCTACTTTTAATATTTCCCATCCATCATAAGCCAAAGTACTTGCTAAAAGAGACATCACTTCATCTGCTTGTGAGATAATTTGGTTGGCACACAGCATCATGGGTATTGGCAAAAGGTAGTTATTGAGCATTTTCCTTCGTACTGTTCAAACTATCGTATGTTCGGCCACTCCAGTTCTCAATGTCACCATCTATATCCACACCTCAGACCAAAAAAACATACTACTCCGTCAGAGACAATGATTTCATCTCCTCATGATCAACTCCAAATTATTAACAATATTGATCATCAAAAGAATTCCCCCGAAGATGTCACTATTCTCGCAGGCAATATTACAACCACTCAGGCATCTCTGGAACCACCTATCGTGGGTGAGAGGGAGATTCTTCAGACCCTACTTGCCCTAGGACCTATCACTATTATTACAGGTTGCAATACTTCTACTATTTCACTACCGCTTTATCAGGTCGAGCAAGCTGTATCTGTCACTCAGGTTCATGGAGATCAAGTTGTGCAACAGCCTACACACGTCCAACCAACTTTGGAACAATTTATTGATCAAATGAGTCAATCATCGGATGAAGAATGACAGGTCTACACATCGAGGAGGAAAAAGGAAAATGGAGACCAACTTGAGCTCAGGAATCAGATGTATGATACTTTGGTTACTTCAGGCAATGACGCTCACCTTATTAATTTGTTAGCAGACTCAATTCCGAGAACTAAAGACGGAGGGAAGACTAAAGTGAGACGTCCCTAGCACTTTTGCGCCCTTTAGGTTTTGTGTGTGTTGTACTGTGTGAGTTGAGTTTTCTTTTAAGCTCTCTCATACAATCTTTTTGCATCTTTTCCGTTTTAATAAATTAGCCCTTTGGCTTTTTCAAAAAAAAAAATATAGATATATATATATATATATATATATACATATATATACATATATATATATATATATATATAGAGAGAGATATATATATATGTATATATGTATATGTATATATATATAATTATTTTCCTAGATAAAGAAAAAAAATTGAACATTAAAAATAAAGGCAAAAGTTAGATAAGCTGTGAATAATGAGAGTTCATCTTGTTTCCATGTTAAACTTGTGTGCCTGTTAGTTTATAAATTAAAACAAGAATACACGACCTCAGGATGCACAGCTACAGCTGTATCCCCAAAAAGTGTCTCAGGCCGAGTGGTCGCTATAGTCAAATAATCACTTCTGCAATTGAAACAAGAAAATAATAAATAGCGCTTTCAAAATCAAACGAAGAATTAATGCAAAATCAAACAAAGAATTAATGCATATAAAATAAAAGTAAACTGAAAGTATGGAACTCAACTGGCGTACGAAAGTTTTGGCCTAATTACTAATTTCATGTGCACAAATATTTGAATAACAAAATATTCACCTTAGCCAAAAATGAATCAATTCCTAGAATATATGGAAATTGAGCAAAAAATATTTAAAAAAACTTAAACCATATTTTAAAAAAAATTGCATGGTCCAAAAATTCTCATATAACAATTCTAGCTTTTACAACATTAAGAAAAATTTTGTAAAAAAAGATTTGAATGCACTTTTCAAAAAAAAAAAAAACTTGACAGGAATAGGTTGGCCTACCATAAATAAAAAGGAAAAGGGCATGGTTAAGTCTGAGAACCAATAGCTAGTTGAAATAACCAGGGATTAGAAATATGACTCAGCAATGCAGTAAATGAAAGCATTACATGTGCTTGCAAAATATAATCAGACGATAGAAGAACAATACCTTGATCCACCAGCAACACGGTACTTAAGATAAAACAAAGTACCAGGTTCTTCAGAATACTCAACTTCCTAAAAACAAATCAGATTATCTCCAAGTCATATTTAAACAAAATATTGCAACAAAATTCAAATTTTGACTACAATAAGTGCTTTAACAAGTCATACATGATGAATCAATCAATCTTTTAGATTTGACTTTCGGTAAACCAAAAAAGAATATCTCAAAAAAAGAAAAAGAAGAGGATCAAACAATTTAGTAAACAAAAAACGAGAATGCTAGAATAAAACTTCACTAAATCTGTGAAATATGTTATTTGAAAAAACTGCATTACAGGATGACATCCCTCAAAGACAAGATGATTGTACCGGATTTAGATGGCATTAGTATGTATTAGAAAGATGAAGTATTCTATGTTTGGGAAAAGGATACATTTGATGCCATTGTATTCTGAAGAAAGAGAGGTAACTAAAAATAAAATTGCAATAATTTATCTTGCTAGACCAAGCTATAGTTTATCTAAATTCTTCTTCACTCTATCCTTCCTACTACCCAATCATCAGAAACAATTTCAAAGCTCAAAATTGAAGCAGTAATCGCATAGCAATTGCAAAGAAAACAATGAAGAAAAGCTAACATATACATTGCACTCAATAAACTGGCACGTGTAAAGCTGGATCCAATAATGGGGCCTTGAGCAAGGAAATCTCCTAATTACAGATTGATAAAAAGCAATAATATATCAGGCAACGGATGGATCAGTGAAGAGCACGTGCTCCATTAGTTCAAAGGTGTCCATTCAAACAAAGTTATGGAATTAGTTGCCTGCAAGCTAGCAAATTCAACCAACTGGAAGCCAAAAAGATTAAACAATTTGCACATCAAAAAAGCATAATAACGAAATTAAACACAAACCTACCAAGTCAGATACTGCAGTCTGAAGGTTAGGAGACCAGTTTACCATATAAGACCCTGAAAATGTAAATAAAATAAAAATTAAGAGGCAAACATATTTCAGTAATATATATATGTGTATAGAGCTATAGAGAGAGAGAGAGAGAGAGAGAGAGATCAAAATGTTCCCAACTCTATTTGTATGGGGCCATTATATGTTATGTTATGTGGAGCCCGGTCCACTACATCAAAATTGGGTGGTAGTGTGCTTCTTAGGAAATTATCTGTCGAATTAATTTCTTGTTATTTGCTTCCTTAATTAATCACTACGATATAATTAAGTTCCAAATTATGCACCCGCTTCATCTAGATTCGCTAAATAAAGGCTGCCTTATTCTCCTCACCGTTGCTCCTTTTTTGGAATTCCTGAATTGCTGCTTCCTTAAATGGGCCAAAGCAGATATGGCAATGGCTAATTTCAATTTGCATTGGGATTTGATTCTCAAGGCTGTTTCTGATTTCCCTCTATTCAGGCAAGCTACCTTAAATTCTTCTTTGGCCTGGACAAAAATAAAAAGGGCTCACGATTACAAGGAAGTATTATTACTCTCCAACAGGCTTCTCTCCTTGGATTATTCTCCAGTGTGAGGCTTATACACAAGAAATAAAAGAATCGCAAGGTTGCTTTTCTTTGAAGTCGTCTTTCTTCTTCTTGGTATGACTCTCGGTTTAGAGAGAGAGAGAAGAGGAGGAAATAGAGAGAGGAAGAGAAAAAAAGTGTTTTCTTGTAATCGTCGAGGTCATCGACGGGTGAAATTCCTCGAATCTAACAAAATCTTCTACAGCTCCGTAGACGTAGGCAATTTGCCGAATCACGTAAATTTGTGTGTTTCCGCCGTTTTTTTCTGTTTTGCGATTTTTCTCGATCTGATTTTTTGTTTTATTGTCGTCGTTTTTTCACAACAATTATTAACATAGCGATCTAATGTGTTCAATTTAGCCCGCTGACACCTCAAATATATTCCAAAATAGTTCCTTTGTTGAATTATTCCAAATAAAAAATGAGTCAAAGGAGCAAAATTAAACACCTTACATAGTCTGGGGCTAAAATAACCAATTATAAATAGTATGAGTATAATTAAATTTTTTCTCTCTCTATGTATGTGTGTGTGTGTGCATGAAGAGAGAGAGAGGATGAAAGATTTATCACCACATTGGAAAAAATTAATTTTTCAAGTTGAATTTTAAGACTATTCCCTTCTAAAGTCGTTAAACATGAAATCATAATGTCCATTTCATCCAGCTTGAAAAATAATTAAGGATTAAGTTTCTTAAGTTGCATAAGGCTATATCTATTAGATGTAAAAAAAAGTAAACGACAAAGTAGTGGAATTTTTCATTGCTCCATTTGGTCAAATCATGGCATCAAAAGAAAAAAATAACGAAATATTTGGACTTTTGCCAACCAGAACGGATTTAAAAAATCAAGCATGAAAAAAAATCTGAATATCACAGCAAGTTTTCATCTAAAAAACTGCTAAACATGATGGGTAGAATTCCTAGGGAACAACCACAAATAAACCCCATCTTAATGGTCTTCCATTTAGTGCAAGAAAATGGATTTTTGCCAACCAGAACGGATTTACCAATGATCAAGCAAGCAGGAATTCTAGCTAGAAGTACAAAGCCTCAAGCCCATTTGTCATTTACGTAATAAAATTGTAACTAGAGAAAGCGTATGGTAGTAGAAAAACACCGTTAATCATTTCTCAATTACATAATAGTGTTAGCATTCAAGACTCACCCTCAAGCTAATCTGTAAACTCATACAAACGAAGCTTATGCAATTTTTCAATAGGACCTTAACAACTCTGGTCAGAATATCAACAGTTTGATTAGAGGAAGGTATATAAAAAAAGTTCCAATTGAATTTATTTTATTAAAGAATTGATCAATTTTCACGTGTCGAATATGAACACTATGGACAGGAGTGTGCATTATACTGATATGAACCTTATTGTCGCAATATAGTATCCTAAGAGTCTTGATTGTTATTTGGAAAATTCTTTTTAAGTATAGCCCAAGTCAGATTAATTTACTAATCCTCTAGCCAAGGATCTAATTTCAAAGAACAATCAATACTCTTATTTTATGATCAAGCGAGCAGGAATTCTGGATAGAAGTACAAAACCGCAAGCCCATATTTGTCATTTACAGACCGAACTTTTACCTAGAGAAGACATATGGTAGAACATAAATCCCATTAATTATTTCCCAATTACATAATAATGTTAGCATTCAAGACTCGCCCTCATAATAATCTTAACATATGGTATAATAATGCTAATAAGTATACTCATACAAACGAAGCTAATCAATCATTTTTTTCAATAGGATCTTAACAAATCGGGTCAGAATATCAAAAGTTTGATTAGAGGAAGGTATAAAAAAAAGCTCCCTTATGAAATTATTTTAATAAAAGTATTGATCTACCTCCACATGTCTAATTTGAACATGATGGACAGGAGTATGCAATATATTGATAGGAATCTTATTGTCGCAATATAGTATAATAAAAGTCTTGGTAGTTATTTGAAAAATTCTTCAAATGGAGCCTAAATAAAATTAATTTACTAATCCTACTAGTCAAGAATCTGATTTCAACTTCTACACTAATTGCCATGGCAATATTTTTTTATTTCTCCATGCTACAAGATCACCAATACAAAAGTACAATGCCCTAAAATGTCACGACCGGGCCCAGTTGTTGTTTTTGCGTGATCTACATATACACCAATTGATGTAGTATATATATAAATCAAACAACAGAATAATCGACAAAGTGAAAAATAGAACGAGAAAAATCACACCAGAAAATAACAACACAGCGAAACACAGATTTACGTGGTTCGGCAAATTGACTATGTCCATAGAGTTGCAGAGGATTTTACTACTTGAAGAATTTACACAAGATCACCTCGACTTACAAAAGGAATCTCTCACTCTTCGTTGCTCTCTCTGTTCTTCTCTCTCTACACCGAGATACACCGAAGAAAACAAACTTACAAGAGAAATAAACTCAATTTCTATTCTGCCACAAGCCACCAAGAAGAAACCTAGAGAGAACAATCTTCTTCTTTCTTCCTTCTACCGCAAGGAACTGCTCCTCCTTGCACTTCTCTTCCACTGCCCCGTGGAAGCCCAAAGAACTCTTCCTCTATCCCGAGGAAACCAAAAGAAAAAACACCAAGCGTGACTACTAAACCCAAGGAAAGCCATCCAAACCTTTTATCACAAACAGAAGGGAGCAAAGAGATGCTTCACTTCACAAAAGAGAAAGGCGGGAGTGGTTATTTGTCAAGAGGTGTGACTCTCCAAAGCAAAGTAACCGCCCAAGCATAGTGGACCGGGCTCCACCATTTCTAACAATTCTCCCACTTGGAGACCAGTACACAGGCTGCAACATCTCCTTCCTCAAACTGATATCCTCCACTAGCGGTATCGCCTTTTTCTTCAACATGTTTCCTCCACCTTGAATCCTCCGCCCCTGCAACTCAAAGCCTTTGTCATCACTCCAAAATACCAATTAAAGCTGTGCATAACTTCAGTTCCTCAAGAGTAACACCCTCAATTAACATATCAGCAGACTCCACATAGCTTTGCAACTCCAAGCTATTCTCAGGGTCACTCTTGTCTCTTCTTACAACTCTCACTGCATGGGCAACATTTTGTCTCTGCAGAAAGTCTTTTTTAACAAGTCTAGCCTTGTACCTCTTACTGACATCACGCTCAGTCTTCACCCGGTACACCCACTTGTTGTGCAACGCCTTCTTCCCTGATGGAAGTTCTGTCAGCTCTCACTTGCTCGAACTTTCATCTTGCAAGATTTCTTCATCGTTCCGTGGTTCTTCAAAATCCATCTGTGGAAAAATAAGAATGGGTTCTTCGAACCCACTTTCCTCTTCACTTCGATCACTACCCTGCACTGTGGTCTCTAGTAGATTTCTTACCACATTCAAAGCCCCTGAATCCAATATCAAGTCTTCAACAGAACTATGAACTGCCAACAATAGTGCATTCTGTAATTCTTCAGATACCACATTTACGCTATCATTCTCCATCTTCTTAAGATTTTTGCAGTTCCTCTCTATGTGGTTAGCCTTGCCACATTTCTAACAGGTTGTCTGCTTACTAAACTTTGATTTTGATCTCCCTATACTTGAGTTTCTGTCATGTCATCTCGCTCTGAAATCAACATTCAGTGTCGAACTTGAACCTGAGACCTCGCCTGAATCTTTCCTGCGAACTTCCTCAGCCAAAATCAAATCATGAATATCATCGTATTTCAATTTAGATTTACCTGCAGAACTGCTAACTGCGATCCTCATGACTTCCAACTATCTGGCAATGAATCTAACAAGATCAGTGCACATATCTCATTATCAAAATTAATTTCTACAGACGACAATTGATTTGTGATAGTATTGAAAACATTCAGATGTCAAGCAACAGAAACACCTTCCGCTATCTTCAAATTGAATAATTTATTCATCAAGAGCACCTTGTTATTCGTCGATGACTTTTCATACATACCTGATAAGGCTGTCATGAGATCTGCAGTCGTCCTTTTCTTGGCGAGGATATGTGCAAGGGACCTCGATAGAACCAATCGAATAGCCCCCAGAACTTTTGGATCCAACAAATTCCATTCAGCCTCATCCATCCTTTCAGGTCTTTTTCTCAAAATTGGAAGATGAAGTTCTTCCCATAAAGATAATCCTATATCTGCATTCTTCAATAACCAAAATCCGTGTCATCAAATTTCTCAATCCCTGAAACCTTCACCTCATCTGCAACAATTATTCTTCCTCAGATTCGAAACCACTTTGATACCAGTTGTTTTTGCGTGATCTAGATATACACTAGTTGATGTGGTATATATAAATCAAACAGGAGAATAATCGACGAAATGAAAAATAAAACGAGAAAAATCACACCAGAAAATAACAACACAGCGGAACACACAGATTTAAGTGGTTCGACAAATTGTCTATGTCCACGGAGTTGTAGAGGATTTTACCACTTGAGAAATTTACACCAGTTGATTACCTCGACTTACAAGAGGAATCTCTCACTCTTCGTTGCTCTCTTTCTTCTTCTCTCTCTATTCTTCTCTCTCTTCACCGAGATACATCGAAGAAACTCTATACTGAGATACACCAAAGAACACAAACTTACAGGAGAAATAAACTCAATTTCTCTTCTGCCACAAGCCACCAAGAAAAAAACCTAGGGAGAACAATCTTCTTCTTTCTTTTTCCTTATTCCTTCTGCTGCAAGAAACTGCTCCTCCTTGCGCTTCTCTTCCACTGCCCTGTGGAAGCCCAAAGAACTCTTCCTCTATCCTAAGGAAACTCGAAGAAAAAACACCAAGCGTGACTACTAAAACCAAGGAGAGTCATCTGAAGCTTTTATCACGAACAGGAGGAAGCGAAGAGATGCTTCACTTCACAAAAGAGAAAGACGGGAGTAGTTTTTTATGAAGAGGTGTGACTCTCTAAAGTAAAGTAACCGCCCAAGCATAGTGGACCGAGCTACACCATTTCTAACAGGCCCAAAGCTTGGAAATTAACCAAAACGGGAACGGACGGTCGAACGATGAAAATTAATTTTTTTATATTCATCTTCAATTTAACAGATGAAATAGTCACTAAACAAATTAAATTAAAGCACTACATTTAAGTTACCTCACTACTAGTTGTTCGCGTTTTTTAAAAGTATTATTCATTCTATCACTCATCTTTTAATTACTTAAATTAACCTGAAAAGTTAGTTTAAAAATAAAAGTGAGCTAAACAACCCAATAAATACTCATATTCCTAAATTACAACAATACAAGAAAAAAGAAAATAAAATTCATGTCGATTAATATTTTAAAAATTAATATTAACATTGAGATGCTATCAACAAATTTTACTATATCAATAGCATATCAACATCATTCTATATATGTACAACCGTCACAGTAGCATCGTTTAAAAATTATACTACTTAAGGTACTTCAATATCAATTTCTTGAACCAAATATGTGCACGGGTACCTTAGTGTTCCCCAAGTAATATCATAAAAGTGTGACTCCCATATATTTAGTCATACACATATAAGCATTTTATTAAAATCATTATTTACTAAAAATATTTCATTCTTGTTTGTGTTTCATACAACATACTTATAAATCATTTAAATAATATTTTGCACACGTATCCTTCCGACAATATGAACAAAAATTTAGTAGAATTCAAAATTCAGAATATTCAATAATTTTAATATAACAAATGATAATACAATTAAATGTATTTAGTACAGAAGAAATAAAATAACATCATAACATAAGAATATGAATACTCGCCTCAATGTCGAGTAATTTACCTAAAAGTCGACTCTTCTAAATTGGAAACCTGAAATTTATAATACTAAATTTTAAATTATTTGTTTTTTATTTAATTATTAACTTTACGTTATTTATGTATGTAGATTTTCTATTCAATATAAATATTATAAGATACATACTACATATATATTAGAAAAACCCAATGGCTGATTTTATTGAAATAGAAAAGATACATAAAAGTTGTATGAGAGGATCCAATAGAGGCACCCTACCCATACAATACCAAGTACAGTAATACCCCAACAAAAAAATACAGAAGACTCAAAAAATTAAAACATGCAGAAAACAAAAACTAGGGACGAGCCAGTTTAGTTCTGCCTCTTCCTCTAGTTTTAGGAGCGGAGCTAGATAACAAAATTTGAAGTGTCGTGTCATTGCCAGGAGTAACCAATGTATCATCCATTAAGTTTCTAAGTTGGAGTGTTCCCCCAGTCTTCTTCTTTCATTTTTAATCAGAAGACTGACTCGTATGATCATCGGTCTGATTTAGAACCGCAGTAGAAGGAAAGACAATCGTTATTACACCGATAGGTTCCAGTGTATTTGAAGTGTGAATTGTCACCACTGCACCTGATGCTTCCTGAATAGGGACATTATCCGTTGTAGTATGGTCAAGAGAAGGATTCCCAGAGGCAGATACCAACTCCTGTCTTGTGGTGATTCCCTCCTCATGTTGGTTGTCATCCGGTTTGTTAGAAACACGTTCAGGCACGCGGGGTGCACTAACATGTTCCTACTTTTGACCATTGGTTCTCAACTGTGGGTGCAATCTGAAACATTTCTCCTGTGAGTGTCCAAACAACTTGCAGTGCTTACAGTAGTAAGATTTTTGCTCCATAATAATTTTTTGCCAACAACAATTGTGAGCAGAGTCAAGTCGGACTTCTACATCTGGTAGTGTAATATCTCTTTCAATCAAAATTCTTACAATAGAGGGTCTTGAGAAATGAATTGTGGGTAAATCTATCTGTAAAGGTTTTCCAATGATAGTCCCAATTGCATATAAGATAGGTAGGTCAAAAAATTGAAGTTTTAGTTCAGGTAATGAGAACCAGATAGGTGCAATTGGAGGTTCTTGACTGGATCAAAATCAGGGGTCCATTTGAGTAATTTCATATGTTTGCCCTCAATTGTAATGAATTTCTTTGAGAAAATTCTTGTGTAGTCTTCTTCTGAACACAGCTGTATCATAACTTGTCTTCCATCGGAATGGCTTACCTGTCAAGCCCCAACTAATTTGAAATCTTCAAAAACCTTCCTGATAGTCTTCATCTTAAGGCAACCTAATTGGAACTTTCCCACTATAGTAAATTTGTATTTTCCTACACGAGTTGAAATTTCAGCGTCAGAGAAGAATATTGTTGGTTTGCCCATTTTTTTCTCTACTATTGATGAGATTGCAATCACCATATCATGCAACAGGATCATGGTACATCTGCGAGAATATCAGACTATTTGCGAGGTCGAAATGAGAGCTATATTTGTGAATCACTTGTAGCATAGAAGGGTTTGGCGAGGTTATCACCGGCGAGGGCGGCGGCATAAGAAAGCCCTGAGGCCACCACCGCGGCCAGTGCCAACAACAAAGCCCGGCTCTATCGCAGACAATGCAGTTGTCGAGCAGAAGCACGGCCTGTAGACGACGCACCAGATAGCTATGCCGCCAGACAAAGCAGACGACGCGAAAAACATACATATATATATATATATATATATATATATATATATATATATATATATATATATATATATATATATATATATGTATATATATATATATATTAAGAAAGTCTAAGGGCTGATACAGATAGATTATATGGGAGGACCCAAACACGACACCCTACCCACACGGTAAACACCACTTGCAAATTATTCCAGAAAAAAAAAATACAAAAATATACATGAGAGCCCAAAAATCAAGTGTCAAAATAAGTAGTATCAGGTAGCTAGAGAGCGACCCAATTTTACACTGTCTCTGCATATAATTCTAGGAAATGAGTCAGCTAACAAATTGGTAAGATGAGTGTCATTGTCAATAGTAACCAATGTATCGTCCAACAAGTTCCTGAGCTCGAGTCGGCCTCCATTCTTCTTCTTCATCTGGGAATAGACCTGTCATTCCTCATCCGAAGACTGGCTCATATGATCAGTGGATTGGTCTAAAGTGTGTCGAACATGTGTAGGTTGTTGAACATTGGAAGCATCTACTTGTTATACCAACTGATATTTTATTGGATCAAAGGAGCACTCTCACGTATCTTGGCATGTAAGTGAGTCTTCTTCAATAACAATGAGTGATAAAGACACGTTTGAATCAGTACTAGTACTATCGTGAGATGTTTTAAGAGAATCCAGAGTACCATGCTCCAATCCAGCAGCTGGAATAGAGTATTAAAAAGCAGGAGCATCAGGGGTACAATGGTTTAGGTATGATGTTCCTCATCTGAGACAGCAAAAGTTTGAATAAGAGAGTCATCAAAAAATTTCCCATCATAAACAGCGTAAGTCAGATGAGCAGAGGTATATGAGGTGTTGGAAAGAGAGAGGGTCGGGTTGCACCTCCTCAGCAGGGATGATAGGTGGCAAGACGTCCACCATCAATTCAGTATGAATAGATTTTTGAACAGGTTCCTGATCATTAGCAATATCGAGCCTTAAATGAGGATACAAGCGATAGCAAATAGTAGAACTGTGGCCAAACATACTACAATGAGAGCAATAAGGAGGGTGTGGTTCTATTTCAACATTTTACCAATGCCCGTTGTGAGTGGATCCAATCCATACTTCATCCGGAGCTGGTTGGGTCATATTTCTCTCAATTAACACACAAGTCACAAACGGTCTGGTCACAGCAAGTGTGGGACTATCAATCTTGAGAGTTTTACCGTAAGCAACTGCTAAGGAGAAGAGAACTTCATAGTTAATTAAATGTAGTTTGACAATAGGGAACTTTATCAAAACAGGAATAATAGAAGACTCCACCTTTGGATAAAAATCGACAGTTCACTTCAGGATTTTCATAAAACGGTTATCAATCTTAAATACCTTTCTAAAAAAAATTTGAGTGTAATCCGCATCATTTGATAGCTTAATAAGTATATGTCGGTCATCAAGTAAACCAATTTTCAAACTATCGATAGCTCATAGCATCAAAATACTTCTGAATGATCTCAAGTTTTGGGTGTCCATGAAGGAATTTCCTCACTAGAGCATAACGACAAGAAAACGCAAGATTATTAGTTTCAGCCTCAGAGAGAAACAGAGCAGGTTTCCCATTTTTTTCCAAGCTTTTTGATGAAAGTGTACTGACCACTAACTTCAAGAGCCTCGTGGAAGGGTTGTGGAAAAATGCAAGACTTACTAAAACCAAAACCAGGCTCGAAACCCGTAGACGCAGCAGCGGCATAACTACGCTCCATTTAAGTTCCAAGAGAAGACAGTCGAAACAGGCAAGACGAAACCGTCGTGGTTGGGCAGGAGAGGCGAATGTGAGCAGACAACGCGTCGTCGGTTAGGAGACGACGTGCGAGCAGACAAACGTAGGCATTGTCTTCGGGTAAGGCGAGCAGACAGACGTCGTCGGTCCGAAGAGACAACCTGTGAGCGTACGAAGGAGCGTCGTCGACTAACAGGGCGACGTGTGAGCAACCCTGACGAAACTGACGACGCGAAAGCGTCGTCGTGGGAGACGACGAAAAATTGGAGTGAAGCCGACAGTTTCAAAGCCAGGGAATCACCATCAGGCAAAACACTAGCAGAGTCCGTTGCCGATGCCATGATACATATATATATATATACTAGCAGTGCGACGTGAGATAAAACTGACGACGTGAAATCGTCGTTGTGGGAGACGACGAAAAATTAAAGTGAAGCTGATAGTTTCAAAGTCAGGAATCACCATCGAACAAAACGCTAGCAGAGTTCG
>NEWO01000486.1:394821-408127 GCA_003013225.1 Phalaenopsis aphrodite
TAATCTTTTTCTCTGCATCAAAATTTTGTACCCTGACGGAAAAATTAAAGTTTGCTCTTATTGGAAAATTTCAGTAGGGACACCCTCCTATGGATATTATCAGAAAGAGTTATGATGATCTTAAGCTAGTAGGCAAGTGGAAAGTGGGACACATGGATGGGAGATATATGTTGATCCAACTAACAGTGGCTGAAGACTACACAAATTTTCTCCAAGAAATATCTTAATATCGAACGCAAATCAATAAAGTTACTCAAGCGATCTCCTAATTTCAACCCAAATCATGAAACTCTCACTGTATCAATTTGGTTTAGTTTACTTGGTCTCAAGCTGCATTTTTTTCACCATCAAGTTCTCTACTCTATTAGGGTCATTCTTAGGGATCCTTTGAAGCTAGATCTGTCTACTTTCAACCTAACCAGACCCTCGGTGGTCAGAATACTTGTGGAAAATGATACTACTTTATCTGATGTTACTGAAGTCTAGCTGGCACAACCCATAATAGTTATTGGCAACAAATCATCACGGAATACAAACCCGCATATTGTACCCACTGTAAGATGTTTGGTCATATCCTTGCTAAATGCCACAAGCTTCATCCCAATTTGAAATCTAAGGTTCAAGTAAATAAGGATGGGTCTAACCCAACTGCTGTGGACATTTTAGTTTCACCTGAGGAGGATACTACCTGACAGGAGGTGTCTGTTGTCCCTGTCATGACACTGTTGTTAATGTTACAGTGAGTGATGCAGTGCTAGCACCTACAAACTCTATAGAAAATAATACTGTTGGACTATTACCTATAAATGATAGTATTCCGACTGATAATCAGGAGAGCCTCGCAGCTCCACTTCTTCAAGAAGTATTCGGTGTAGAAGCAACTCATACTTCACATATTCTAGAACCTATTGTGGGTACTATTGTTGGTATTCCTTCTGCTTCAGCTCTACCCCATCAAGCTGATTCTTCAGAGGAGGAATGACAGATTTACACTTCTAGCAGGAAGAAGAAGAATGGAGATCTACTAGAGCTTGGGAGTCTTATGGATGATACTTTGGTTACTACGAGTAATGGTCAGCACCGTACCAATCTGCTAGTTAAATCCCTACCGAGAACTAGAGCCAGAGGAAAGACTAGATTGGGATGACCCACACTTTTCCAACACCCAGGTGGTTTTTGGGTTTATTTTATTTATTTCTATATGGACCCATATTTTACATTTTTTTGTGTGTGTTGTACCTTGTAGGTTGGGTGTTTAAGCCAACTCATACAAACCTATCTGTACCTTTCTCTTTAATATATCACCCCTTAGGCTTTTATAATATATATATATATATATATATATATATATATATATATATATATATATATATATATATATATATATATATATATATAATTTTATTATTAAAACAATTAAATAAACATCATCTACTCGGTCGAGCCCTTTCTGCCTTCCTTACACAAGGGTTCCCTTTTTCTCTTCGATTGGTTCCCTCCTGCACGAGAGGTCGATGTCGCCTACTTTTTCTTCGTATGGTAGCAACAATGCGAACCCTCAACGTACAGGAGAGCCTCCTTCCACTACACGCGAAAACCGCTTCACACATCGTCTCCCAACATCTGCCTCAGGTCGCAGCTCGAGGCAACAAAGCAAGCACTAACACCGCTGCCTCCCTCTTCCTCCTCCCTACTTGAGAGAGACGCAGTCTTCAGTCAACGATGCCTTCAGCCATGGAGAAACCCTAGCTCACGTCTGTCGTCTCTCACACTCGCAGATCAACACTCTTGTTGAGTTCCTGCATCCCCCATACAATATTTTATAAGATGAATTTAATTTTTCAGCTTTCAACTCTCTCGCTATCTTTCTTCCCCCGTCGGTTGCCTGACACCTCATTTATTCTCCTTCTTTATTCTCTCAGGTAACTGAAATAGAGCGTTACATTATTGATCTTCTATCAACGAAAGAGACTATCCGATCAGTATCAAGATAGCTTTTATTAATCCATATCTTTCTTTCTTGCAAAATAGGCCTCTTTAAGGGCCCTTGAAGAGGTTCCCTTTTAACTACTTAATTGCATTTTTAACAGCACAAATGCGTTCTTCGTGAAGTGCATGCTAAAATAACTTACCATGTCAGCGACAAAGGAAATGTTAGGACAAGTATGAGCAAATAGATGAGCTTCCAAACCAATTTTTTGTGCCTTGCTTTATCAATTGACGTGCCAGTGTTAAGATCACTTAAATTTGTGTCAGCATTTGTTGATGTGTTAACAAATTTGCATCCAATCAAAATTGTTTCCTTTATGTAATCTATAATATACATTCTTTAAGAAATTGCAATACAATTTGTTTCTAGCAATTTCCATTCCGAGGAAGTACCTGAGAGAACCATGGTCATCAATTTCATACACCTCACTCGGCCTTTTCTTGAAGATACTTTTCACTAAATCGTGGTCCCTTGTTACAATAATGCATTGACATACACAATTGCCAAGGTAGGCCTACCATCATTATATTTGTAGACTGATGTGTGATCAAAATAAGCTTGCTTAAAAATTTTTGGCACAGCTTGGACGAACCTTTTTAATCAAGCAATAGTTGATCGTTTGATCACATAAATGAATTTCTTTCAACTTGCATATTATACCTATCTTCCCAGATTCACTAATCCATAAAGAAATATCCATGT
Organism: Phalaenopsis aphrodite; assembly: GCA_003013225.1. NCBI lineage: Eukaryota > Viridiplantae > Streptophyta > Magnoliopsida > Asparagales > Orchidaceae > Phalaenopsis > Phalaenopsis aphrodite. The sequence continues at coordinate 397,514 of NEWO01000486.1, forward strand.
AGACTTCTTCATTTGACATCATTCAAGAATGCAATCTTGACTTCTAGTTGACGAAATGCCCAATCCAGATTTACTAAAATATTAAGACCCAAATAGTGTTCAGAGTATAATAAGAGCAAAGGTCTCCAAATGGTCAAACCCATAAGTTTATGTGATTCTTTTTACAACAAATCTTTTTTGTATCGCTCAAAGAATTCATTTAACTGATATTTGATGGTAAAAAGACATTAAATCTATCAAGGATTGAATCCGTAAGTCTTTGAATGATCTCCCAATTCCTTTTTTTCAAAAGACTTCGTTTCATTTTCCACAATCTACCATTCCAGTTTATTAGAAAACTCTTATATATTCTTTAAAATTTAAATTTCTACCGAGTAGTTTTCATAGAATATGAAATATTATCATATCTCAAAATATTTACTATAAATAGCTAAGTACAAGCACAAACATCCTTTCTGAAAAGAATGGGTAATTCTTTAGTGATATCACATGGAAAAAATTTCAGTGAGTTTATTGAGTCTAAGTGAGTTTATTGAGTCTAAGTAAGATGTATGATAAGCTTCTAGAGATACAGGAGCTCTAATTCTTTGCAGATTCTTCATTCAAAAATGAACAAGAAGATCCCAGGAATTTTGAGGGATCAGGTATTTGCTCAAATAGAAAATGAGAAATACGATTCTCAAATATAGTGGCAAATTAAGCCATAAAATAATATATATCTCCATTTTAGCCCCTCGTCATGCAGAAAATATCGAGAAAAAGCGCTTCAAAAAATAATCAATTTTATATATTTGAGATGCTAAATTGGGATATATTTGTATCACAATTTATGGATGATAGAATATTTTGGATAAATTTGGTAAATTCAAGCAACAAAATTGGATAAACATGATACTCTGAAATTAAATTGACCACATATAAAAAATTAGAGGAGTATTTATGATTTAATCAATTTGAAATAATATAACTATTTCAAAAACATTTGGATATGCGAGGTATATTTTTAAGATAGAAGGCTGTGAAGATGGCATCATCCCGATAAAGTTTACATTAGTAGACAGCATAATAAATCTTACCAGCTCTGAGAGATGCAATTTTCTATTTAATTGTAATTATAAAACAATCAAATATGCTTTAAACATAAAATAAACTAATGAGTTAAATTTCATGTCATTTAAAACAATTCTAAGCTAAGAAAAGCACAAAGTTCTCATGCAATCAAAATCATCCATCAATGTGTGTGTATGCGTGCGTGTGTGTGTGTGCGGGTGCAGCTACAACCCATTTAATTGGACACATCAACTTTTAAAATTTTGGTTGTGGACATTTCAAAACGAAAATATAAACCAGTGACCTTCATCTCCATCCTTACAATTAAATAATGTATCAAAAGTTCATTAAGCATACTCACTTTTATTAGTGAACTGTAATACATTGCAAACTGTCAATACAATGAATTTATGCAATTTGAGTAAACGTTTGTGCGTGCATCTAATTTTGCATTTAGCATAAGTTTAACATAATATATGGAAAGCAGTATCATTGCAACGTAATAAATAACCCAAGCATCACGCTTCAAGCATATGCCAATTTAAAGATAATAATTAAAGACAATAATTAGCAAGATAATATATGCAATGCAGTATCTTCAAATGTAATTAATAATCCAAGTATCACGCTTGAATCATACGACAATTTAAAGTAATAATTAAACACAACAACAAATCTTTATCCCACTAAGTGGGGTCAGCTATATGAATCCTTTCTCTCCATTGCGTCCAATTTAATATTATATTTTCATTTAATTCTAATAAGTTAAAATCATTTTTTATACAACATGCCCAAGTCTTTCTAGATTTACCTCTGCGTTTCTTAACATAAGTCAAATCTAAAACATATACTCTCCTAATCAGATCATTAGATGGTTGACGTTTAGTGTGACCAAACCATCTAAGATAACTCTCTAATTTTGTTTGGCATTGGAGCTACACCAACCCTATCACATATATATTCATTTTGCATTTTGTCTCTAAGTGTAAAGCCACTCGTCCACCTAAGCATTCTCATCTCGGCAAAACTTAACTTAGTTTTGTGTTTCTCTTTTAAAGGCCAACAATCAGCACGATAGAGCATTGCAGGTCTCACCACCATCTTATAAAATTTTCCTTTCAGTCTAAGCGGTACTTTTCTATCACACAATAGACCCGAAGCATTCCTTCACTTCAACCAACCAACTTGAATTCTTCTAAAAACATCCCCATCTATATCACCATCACTTTGAACAATAGACCCGACATATCTAAAGAGCTCACACCTTTTTTTGAACACCCATAGTTACAAATCTGTCACTAGAGCTACTACTACTACTAAAATTACATTCTAAATATTCAATTTTAGTTCTACTCAAATGAAGGCCTTTAGACTCCAATGTAGAACTCCATAATTCAAGTTTTTCCTGAACTTTCTCTCTATTCTTATCCACGAGAAGGATATCATTAGTGAAAAACATACACCAAGGTACATCCTCCTCTAAATGTTAAGCAAAAAATATGGGCTTAAAGCCAATCCCTGATGCAATCCCACTAACATAGGAAATATTTGGTCAATCCTCTTTCTGTTTAAACCAAGTAACAGCTCTAGTATACATATCTTTAATAACTTGAATAGAAGTCATATCAACACATTTCTTCTCTAGAACTCTCCAAAGGATATCACTTGGAACCTAATTGTAAGGTTTTTCTAAATCAATAAGAATCATATGTGAATCCTCCTTATTCTCTCTAAACTTCTCAATCAAACCTCTCAATAAATGTATAGCTTCCATGGTAGACCTGCCTGGCAGAAATCCAAAGGGATTATAAGAAATATTTGTAATACATCTTAACTTATGTTTAATTGCCTCTCAAAATTTTAAAGTATGAAACATCAACTTAACGTCTCTATAAATTGTGCACTTGTGCATCCCTTTTATTCTTAAAAATGGGGAACAAAATACTATTCCTACACTCCTCAAACACCTTTTAGTTTTTAAAAAAATATTAAAGAGTTCAGTACGCGAAGAAACTCCCAATTCTCCTATATATTTCCACACCTGAATTGGGATAACATCAGGCCCTACGGACTTTCCACCCTTGGTTTTCTTTAAAGCCTCATCAACTTCTTTTTTTACTATTGTGACGATAAAAATGAAATATTTTATTATTATAAACGATATTAAGATCACTAAGATCGATCGTATTTTTAGAAACTTCATTAAAAAGTTTATCAATATAATTCACCACCTATCTTAAATATTTTTTTTCTAAGAAAAAAAAACTTTTTAAATTTCAACTTTAATACATTTTACTTAAGTTAAATCTTCACTTTTTTTTTCTTTGTTTGGCTAGTTTATAGATATATTTTTCACTCTCTTTAGTATCTAATATATTATAAAGATCGCTCGAACCAAAATTTTTAGAGTCACAGAATGTTCACTTACACTCCATACAGATCATTATATTTTTCTCAATTCTATAAGTTTTAACATTTGAACTAATATTTATTACATAACTTCTCATATTTTATCTTTTTTTGCACATTATTATTTCACCACCAAATATTTTTATTTATAAAAACTGTCTTTTGATTCTCTAATTACATCTTTTGTCACTTATTTAATAGTATTTGTAATTTTATCCCACAAAAAATTTGTTTCTTCATGAACATACCAAATCTTGAAATCTTTAAGTTTAGTCATAAAAATAATTTTATCTGCGTCTTTTAGGTGGCCCAACTAACTCAACAAGAATGATTCCTGGTATTATTTACTTTTCAACTTTGCATCTTAAAATCTATTAACTAATAATGGATGTTGAGTGCTTAAATCCTCACTTTAAACAAGCTTACAATCTTTACATTCTCGATGATCTCTTCTCATAAGAAAATAATTAAATTGTGTTTTATTAGATCCTTTATTATAAGTAATAATATGCTCATCTCTTTTCTTGAATAAAGTACTAGCAATAACAAAGTCATGCTAAAGCAAAATCTAATATGGCTCTACCTTCTACATTAATCACTCCAAAACCGTTGACACCATTAATATTTTTAAAATCTTCAACCACTCTAACGGCATGTCCATTTAAATCTCCTCGAATAAAAATTCTTTTTTCAAAGGGTATCATTTGTATTAATTCTTCTAGGTCGCTCTAAAATTTATCTTTAAAACCTATATCTAAACCTACTTAAGAGCATAAGCCCTTATAATATAAAAAATCTTTGTATCAACAATGATCTTAAGAGCTATAATTTTATCTCTAATTCAATTAATTTTTACAACATTATCTTTTGAAACTCTTATCTATAATTACACCACCATTTCTAATGTCTCTTACGTGAATACCAAAGTTTAAACCTAGATTATCAATTCTCTTAGATTTTTCTCCAACCAATTTAATTTCTTGAATACATAAGATATTTATCTTTCTATGAATCATAATATCAACTAATTTCATTTATTTACTATGAAAGTACTTATATTTCAAGATCCTATCATAATATTAGTTTCATGGACTAATATCTTTACCCGCATTCGTCTGTAATGAGGGAACCCTTTCTTATTTGACACTACACTGGTGTAGCAGACTTGCATAATTTTCATTGTATTCAGGTCATATATCGTGTTACTTCCAAGGGACGCCCTAGCAATTACACATGATCAAAAAGATTCATGTCACGATTTTTCGACCAAATTTACGTTGAAATTAAATGTGTAATCCAAGCATATGCTAATAGGATTAGCAATCTCAAAACACTTACAAGAAATTGGATAGTCATGTAATAAAGTTAGCAAAAATTATGTGGTTTTACAGATATTACCTTGATATATCAGTCCCTTTTCATGTAGTCTGACAAATGCCTCAATTACAGCACCTGAAACATTTTCAAATTCACAAAACAGTATTAGAAATGAAGAGCTATAAAATTATGAATAATGTAAAATTCCTACGTAAAAAACAAAAAATAAAGGCTATTGTAAGCATGCAAGCAACGTACATAACTTGATAGCACTAGTCCCAACATAGCATAGCATAACTCTTATCTTACAAAGGCTAGCATGACAATTAGAAATTAATCTAGGTTTATCGAAAAAGTAAATGAAATGTTACTTAAAAAAGGAAAAATACATTACATGTCTCCTAGAGAAATAACTCGCTCACATCATCCATACCAGCACACACAACTTCCTCACTTCACCAATTCTCTCAATTTTTCTTCGATTGCAAAACCCTCTTCTAATTCATCGCACTCACTCACAAACCTCTCCATTAATCTCATTCCAACGCTCACCAAATGAAGCTCCCAGCTTGCCCCTCATCTCCTTCCCTCTTTGCCCCTACCCAAAGTTCCTCAACCTTTTATCAACAAAAAAGATGATTGGAGCTCACCAGAGAAGGCATCAATAGGATCAACAATGTGTGACAAAAAAAGGCCACAAAGAGAGCTTGTTTGTAGAGAGCTTGGCAAAGAAGGCATATGCAAAGTCACAGTAAGAGCTCAAAAAAGAAGGAACACGCAAATTCAAAAAAGAGCCCATTGAGAGAAGGTAACGATGGATCGGGCAGCATGTGAAAGAGGGAGACGTGTGAGAGCTCCTTGGAGAAGGAAATGATGTGGCTAGTAATGTGAAGAGAAGAATTCAAGAGACTCCAAAATCCGAGTTAAATCCATAAAATGCCCAAATTTATTAAGGTAGGGATTAATGGTAAAAGGAAAAGAAATTGGAATCAAGATTTTGTGGATTTAGAGATATAATTTCTTATTATGCGGAATTTTAAGTATAAATATGCTAAAATCCTACTACCAAATAGCGCTCCCCCCCCTCCCCCCTCCTCTTCTGGATATCGAAGGAAGCCCAAACCATTAGGAAGGGGAGCCAGCAGCAGAAAGAGGGTCGGAAGGGGCATGTACGACTGTAGAGAGGTGGTCGGAGGTCTGATTGGCAGTCAGGATGGGCTTGGAGGCCTGTGGGTTGGCTGGAACATGGCTTGCGGCTACTAGAAGGGGGCTGGAGGCCGAGACAACAGCAAAGAAGATGGTTTGAGGCTGCTCGGAAATGTCTCGCCAGGATTTAGCTACAGCCAGCACCTCCCGAACTCTTGAAGACGGTCAACACCTCAAATGACACATAGACGGAGCACATTCTCGTCATCAGGTACAGCTCCCGGAGGTGAAGAACGCCTCAAAGGCAGCAACTGAAATCAACAATCATCAAAAACCCTCCCCACCCAAGGAGAACAAAATAAAATATAAAGGATCCTAGAACAAAGAAATAGGAAAAGAATTTGAAATTGGGATGAAGTGGAAGGTGGTAGAAAAAGTAAGCAATGAATAGGGAGAAATTGAAATTGGAAAGAAATTCAAAAAAAAAGGAAAGGGAATAGAAAATGCAAACAATATAATAGGAAGGAATTGAAAATGGATAGAAATAGAAAAGGGAATGGAGTAGGAAAAGAGAGGGGGAGAGAAGGACTGGCCCGTGATACTGTAGCAGCAACAGTATCGCATTCGCGGCACTGTAGCAGCCATAGTACCGCGACTCTCCCTAACTATCTCTTTCCATTTCCTCTCTCAAATCTCACTATCTACATAATTCCTGCACTTTCTACTACTCTAACTCGCTCATTCCCTCTTCTTATGTTCCTCCTCCTCTCCCTCTCTCCCTTTTTTTTTCTTCTTTTTTCTCTCTAAATTGAGAGAACAAAAAAAGTGAGTGTATAAAAAAGACAAAAAAAGGACAAAAAAACATAAAAGAAGAAAAGGGGTGTTGTGTGTATTTTGATCTTGCAATTTTATTGCCTTGCTCGACAAGTATGTCGTTGACAAACCTCGTACAAAGTATAATGTAAAGCAAGCCACTAGCCGAAATGTTCATGAACATCATCCACGTTATTTATATATTGTTTGTAAATTTTCTCAAACATGTGAAAACCCATATATAACTTTTCTTGGCATGGTAGAAGAAAGCACATCCTTTATTGATTCAACATGAGATGACAATCTCGGGCACTAAAATGAAATGCTCGTATTCTCCTTTTTGGACGCAATGAGGAAATCCTATTCGCAAAAATTTTGCTCAAATATAAAAAGACATGCGCATCATTCTTACATAGTGGGGTAGAATACTCAACCGTGGTGTCCTAATAACAACAATACATTTACTCCCTATAAATGCCCATGTGTGAGAGATGTCAGAGGCTTCTAAAATTTATGGTAGCAAGACTTGAAATATAACAAACTTAAAGAAATTTGTGTACCCAATAGCACAACAAAAATGAAAAATAAAATAAAATCATAAAAAGATATTATATGAATACTCAAAATTAAATACTAGTCTTGTTGAAAGAATCAAATAGAATCATAATTGAACAAGAACATAAAATCAAAACTTAAACTTACATAAAGAGACAATGCAATGAACTTTTAAGTGAAAAGGAATGCGGTTTTATATTTACATATGCAAAAACAATTCGTTATGGGGCACAATTGAGTAAAATACTAAACACAAGGCAAATAAATCATGTCCCTTTGAAAATACTAGATTTCAGCTTGTAATTATCACAATTGAAACCATAAGCGAACATATGTAAGCGAACAGAACACGGTCAAAAATTAACTCAAAATACAAAGTCACGAGCACTTTAATGACAATGACTTCACGTGAACCACTGTAATATTAGTCCTTAAAACATCTCAAATCGTGTGTTCACATAAATGAGAATCTTTTCAATAAATTAGAGTGATTCATTGTTCCCCAACAAAGGAAGAGAGAATTTTCAAAAAAAAAAAAAAAAGACAAACATGGACAATGCATCAAATCAACTAAGCAATTTTATGTGCAATTAAAGCAAATGTGCTAAATTCTTGAATTTAAAGATAGAAAATATTGGACAAACTAAAAATTAGATAAACTCAAATTTCTCCATTCCACAGAAAAATACAACTCCTTTTTGAACAGACAAGCAACTCTTTTGAGAATTAGCAAACCCTCCTTTCAAATTCAAAACTCATGTTGCCTTGATAATATCAATCTAAGCTGTTCTATCTATCGGGCGGTTTCGTAAGTGCCACATTTTAACTTAGATCATCCTCATTTAAATAATCAAAGTCAACAATACTCAAGTCCCATGACAAATATCAATGTTACAAGTTTAAAATGAACGCAATCAAAAAACAAATTGAAACTAATACTCTCAATATAATATAATATATTACTATTATCATGAAATTAGAATCAAATGCTCATCATGGAATCTCATATAAGTTAGACTGTATTCCATTTACACACCGTCATCAACGTTTTTTATAAAAAAATTTCATTTTCAAAATGCAAGAACTCTGTATCACGATTGTAAAGCATAACCACAAGCTCAACTTTAACAGACTCGACCATCCACATATGAGGGCAAAATTAAAAAAGGTCTACGTTGTAAAAATTGTTTAAATACTCAATTAAAGTAAATGAACACAGACATAGTCGATCACATGCAAGAAAGTAGTGTTGGGGAGATCAAAAGTGACAATATACAATGACATTAGTTGCACAGTTAAGTAAGAAATAGCTGAATGTCTTACGACTTAGCTGTTCATCAAGGGTGAAATGTTCCCGTGACCAATCACAAGATGCACCCAATCTTCTAATTTGTTTTGTAATTGTGCCTCCATACCTGATACCAAATAGCGATAGAATTGGATGATAAGAAAATATTTACACTGAAAACTAAAAAAAATTATACAACTAGAACAATAAGAATTAACAACATGAAATGTTTTTTAAAAATAATAAAAAAGATCTCTTAAAAAAATGTTATCTAGTGTGGCATATTTTGAAAAAAATTAAAAAAAGGATTTTTTTAAAAAAATCTTGCCCTATTGATTAAACTTGTCAATGAAAAATTTTAAAAATATATATATTTCATGCTTTTTATGTGTGCCAAGTTCTGTTACAACACAAAAATGGACATATTACAAATGCTGAATGGATCAAGCTTTCTAACGTTACTTGGAGACTTTATAAACTAAGGTGCCACTTTTTACTGCATGCAACAAGATAATGGACAAATGACATGTTGCAAAGCCCTTAATGAGGAGGAAAAAGCCCAAAATCATCTATGGATTATTTTATGCATCTGAGGTGTTAGGTTTATTAGCTTTTGGAGAAATATTTGGAATAGCAAGGTTACAAACTATAGTTTTTTCTTTATGTATTGTCCTCAAATAGATAGTCAAACCAAAGTGATTGGTATGTGTTTGGGATACTGGACTACTATATTTCATATTAGAGCGAGTTTCTAACTGAGATCTAATACTCAAAATGAAATTTGAACATAGAAACTTTTATAAATGACCTGATAACAACATCTATTTCAAATTAAAATTATTATCACCATAGAAAATCTATAGATCTACTTGAACTGCCACATGTATTTAAGCTAGGAAACTTGCATTATCATTTGCATAACATATGCTATGGTTTTATGGCCATTAAGTTAACATTTACTGCAAACGTATTCTTAGCATTGACAACTATAAATCTATAAGAAGAATTTACAAAGGCGGCAAGAATTTGAATAGTGAAACACTGTTATTAATAAAGGAAAGCAAGATCCATTTCCCAGGTTAAAATGCCTGAGATTATTCAAGCATAGTCCATTCTAATACATGGGAAGATTACATTTCGTCCAATGATCATAGTAAGCCCACAACCCTCTGATTCCCCTTTCCAAAGAAAAGACCTTCAGATATTTTAAATGATCTTAATCAATAATTATAGAATATAAAACATATATAAAAGCTACAGGAAAGAAGAACAGAGAACAGTATTAATAAAAGTCGATCTTCATCTTCTAGAAAGGAAATCTGATTTTTTAAAGATCAACCTATTTTTCACCCAAGTGATTATAATCTACCAAACAACATTATTTACCTTTTTATAGTAATTAGGGAATCTAAATTCTTAAGAGGAGTTGGAAAATATATATCCTTAAAAGATTTAGAAGGAAAATGATAAAACTTGTAAGGGTCTAGGTAACCAAAGAAAAGGTGCATATCTAATCCTAACGTCATTTAGAGCCAAGTAAGATAGGTTAGTCTCCTAAAGAACTATGATATTTAATCTAGTGTTCAATGTGTATCGCTTAACAATATAAAATAAGCTACCAATTGATGTCAAGGACAGGACTCTCTTGCTCTCATTCTCTTCTAGTTTCAACCTCTTGGTACAAAAATACATTTGATGCCTTTCCTCCAATTTGGCTACTGCTTCATTATCAACCACATGAGCCATTGTAAACAAGTAATTTTGGCCCATGACTGAGGATCTCAAAGGTAACTTGTCAAATAGAAATGCGGACATTCATCCAAATATTATTGAGTATTGGTGGAGTGGCATTAATGCTTGTTGACCTCATTTTTCGTGAAGTCTAGTATTTCTCGTAGGAGTTAGGATCTAGCCTTAGGGGTCTTCCTGCGACTATCTTAGAGCCTTAAAAGTGGGACCCGCCTCGTTTTAGTTCGACCTACTTCCGTCCTCTTTTGGAGCTTCGCGTGTGTGGTATCGACTTCTAGCACTTAGAA
>NEWO01000486.1:423302-460967 GCA_003013225.1 Phalaenopsis aphrodite
CCCTAAGGCTCAGAAAGGTCCTATAGGAATTCCTTTTGGGTTTCCTCATGTCGGTTTCATCCTTCTAAGTGCTAGAAGTCGATACCACACACGCGAAACTCCAAAAGGGGGCGGAAGTAGGTCGAACTAAAATGAGGCGGGTCCCACTTCTAAGGTTCTAAGATAGTCAAAGGGAGATCTCTAAGGCTAGATCCTAAATCCTAAGAGAAAGACTAGACCTCACTAAAAATGAGGTCAACACTATATACTTTGTTTTTTTATTAAGCTTTAAAATTTATATAAATATACACACATTTATATCATGTATCAATTTATTATTAGGGACAATCACATAAATCACATCTGAAACAATGATATTTACAAAATCTAGCACTCATTTGATATTTTTGAATTACTGAACCGATGTATTTACGCATGCCACAATCAAACCATTGAGAATTTGATAAAATGAAAAATATGGGTTGGGATTTCATCATTAATTTTGATATTTGAGTGAGAATTTGAAAAATGAATGAAAGAGGGTGTTAGATTTTTAAATAGCAACGTTTTGGGTACTATGTATGTAAACAACCCTTATTATTATTATTATTATTATTATTATTATTATTATTATTATTATTATTATTATTATTAATTTCTTTGAATTCATTATGTGTAACATTAGTTCATAGATTTAATAAACAAAAAGACTTAAATAAATCAAACCCAAACCTTTCTTTACTGTCGCCACCTTTTTCTCAAATCAAAAGTGAAACTTATATAGTTTGAATTCTGATTTAATTAAGCCTACTATTAATAATTAATAATTAATAATATACTAAATTCATAAATTAATATCAATAAAATCCTTCCCTTTAATTACTCTAGTAACCAACGCAGCAGCACCCTTCTTCTTCTTCCTCTGCTTGAACGCCTCTGGCTTCGACAATGAGCCCGTCTTCCCCCTTCGCAGGCTTTACTGGTTCCTTTGTCCACACAAATCGAACGCAAAGATCTACACTCTTCTTCTCGAGTGCATAGGATGCACACTCAAGTCTTCTCCCTGCACGAGCTCCTCTCCCGCAAATCGAGCTGCTTGAAACTTCTTCTATCGCACAAGATATGCTCGCAAGACTTCTATTCCTTCGGTTCGATCGCACGAGACATTCACAAGTCTCCTTCCCAACATGACGTTACGGTTTGCGTGTGAAGTGGACATTCTACTCAGCTTCAACCTCCCACACCGTCGCCCTCGCCTGCATCGACATTGACACTCACGCAAGCTTTTTCAACCTACATCGTCATCCGCTGACATCGCGTTCAGTTACAAGAAAGCCCTAGCTTGCGCTCGTCAGTCTCAAGCCTTAATCTCATGAAATTTAAAAAATTAATTTACCCTTTCAAGTTCCCGACCACTCACATCATTTCCACCTTTTTGACTCCCTCGAGGAGATGAAACGAAGTGTTTCAAATATTCTCTATAGCAAGGATAAGTCCTTGTTCAAGCATGAAGTTTAAAGAAAACAGATAGGATTGCTCCTTTCTGATTTTGGATTCTTCTCTTTTCTTTATTTCGCCCATTTACTCATCTTCCCAACTCTCCTTGATCACGTTGTGTTTATTTATATACTTTCTATACTATTTGGATTAATAAAAATGGTTGCCGACTCTTCCACAGCATGAAATTTACATTTAGGAAAGAATCCATGGATTTGTGAGAAATGAAGGATCGCATCTGCTGTTTTCTATTTGCATACAGGGTATATTGTTAATTATTTTACCCATACTTGCTTCTAAGGTCTCCAGTTTGCATCTTCAAAAAGAGCAAGCAAAAAAGTTCAGTTCATAATATATTTTCGCTGTTCTTTTGCATGCCTCATAATCTTTGGTTCTAACAGATCTCAATAGAGACCTGCACAGAACCCACTCCATTCTATGCAGTTTAGATTAGTTCTATCTCCCCATCTTATGAGCGCATTTTTTATCTCTTTTACAACTTGCCTTTAATTGGTGCTACTCACAAAGATTTTAAATACAATCAAATCACATATTACCAATTCTAATGTTACCCTTCAGTTATCTTACCAACTGAATTTGTCACAACTAATTCACAATGAATACATTGTTGCACACACTGTTTGTACAAAAAAGTCCGACTTATCATGTTTTACATTATTTTTAAATCTCCATGACATTCCTTAATTATATAGCAATCTTAAAGCATATTTCTAATTTAACTACCCAGACAAATTTCTGCAAATTATGCCACCCAACTACATACTCATTATTTATGCCCCACATCTATATCCTCATTATTTTATATAATATAGCAGAGAATCTAATCATATCATTCCTATGTAGCTGATCATCCAATATTATTAGATTATTTTTATCAAGTTCACATTCAATAAATTGCTTATACTCTGGTCCCCCAATTGGAAGGAGGATTTCCCTTCTTTTTGTCACCACGAAACATACATTCATCAGCTAGGTCCATAACACTGGATTCTAAATATAGTCTCAGGAACTTGGGCTAGAAAAAAAAAATAACCCAGCATTAAACTTCCTAAGGTCTGTATGATCAAGATGAAATTTATGTATTATAGTTGTCTTAGAAGCTTAAATCATCATCTTTGGAGCATAGATGACGGTCTATCAGATTGTATCGTTGAACATGTAAGTAAAATTTGTCAAGCAAATTTTTCAATAACAAGAGGATATCTCCCGTGTAGACTTGACACGGGCAATAAAACAGCACCCTGAGGTGGGAATTGCAAGCATGCGGGATAGAACCATGTGAACTGTCGTGAAGGCGGAAAGAGGCGGGAAGGCGGGATCATGTAGGAAGTTTTAATGACTATTTTTCTAGATTCTTCTTGCCTCCTCACCTGTCATTTTTTGTGGGATCTTTCCTTTTTACTACTTTCCTATTTTTCTCCAGTAGGAATCTATTAATTGTTGTTTTCAATGTGTAAGAGGCAGTTTTAGCTGAGTTGTTTCAGATTTCTGGTGTAGAGTCATTTTCCCTTTTGTAGGGATGTATCCAAGAAGTTGGTGGTGCTCCGGCTGTATTCTCCTCCAAGGTGGAGTTGTATCCTTCCTTTTTAACAACTCTACTTCTCCACCCTCTAGCAGTCGACAACCTCCCCATCATTTATCCGCGCACCCAGCCACCCTTCCCCCACGGCTTAATCTTGTTGTCCAGCTCCGCGGACGTCACCCCAGCCTTCAACCGCCCTATCCCTACATTCCAGCATTGTTGTATCCTTCCTCAGCCTTCATCCCAGCCCCAGTCATCGCTATTCTACAGCAAAACCTGCTGCCCAACCACCCACCATTGCTATACCTGCAGTTACGCACCTTCCCCTCACTGCCACCAGCATTCCTTTGCTGCCACCATCCCTACCAACCATCCCGATCCACCTAACCAATCTCCACCGCCATTAAAAAACAACTTAGAGAAGTTTTCTTGTTTCGTTCGTGTTTTTTGTTGTTATTTTCTGTTGTGTTGTGTTGTAACCCTATCTCTACATCAATAAAGGTTTGCTTTGTGTGTTTCCGCTATTCTTTTAACTACTTCCGCTATCAAGACTTCCTCTAAAGTTTTCTTCATAAGGTAGTTTATGTTGAAGCATGCATCCATACTATTTCAGGGCTGATATGGTATTTGTGAGTTTTTCAATTTCGCATAGGCCTGACACTTTATAAAAGTTATGTCCAACTCTACATCAAAATTAGGTTAAAGTTCATATTCTGTGCAGAACAATAAATTGAGCATGCAACTCAAATTTGTTGTGTAATCCTTTGATTAATTAGATAACAATAGCTCTCATGCAGACTGCAGCTAAGGTTTTCTATGTGACGAAGCTTACATTAAATCCTAATCAGCACTCTCTCAGGACCTGATAAAGGCTATGCTGAGTTTGTGAATCTACCTAAGCCTGACTCTTTATAAAATTATATCCAACTCAGTATAATAGAAGGAAAAAGTGTATATTCGGTCTACGCTCAGAAATTGAGAAGAATGTCAAATGGAAGCAGCCTATTAAGCCAAAATGAATGCAGAGAATTTTCAATGAAGGATAGTTTCGCTATTGACAAAATGTTGAAGGACTCAAAAGAGACACATTTAGCATTATCACTTTCAAATGAATACCATTTTCTGCCAAAAGAACTGAAATCATTATAACTTTAATGTGTTATTATTTTCTAATTTGTGCATTTGCATGTTCCCCTTTTAGGTCGCATCCAGCTTTGAAGTGCCATATTTTTCTACCTCATACAGTACTTTAAAAAAGATCTGAGATAATGGTGTATCCCACCACATTGTCCTGCACGGCATAAATTCTCAAAATACACTGGTTTCATTTCAAAGTCCGTTAATGGCGACAATCAATCTGAGTTTATCCCACTGAAGCACAAATAACAATCTGATGAAAGTTAAGCATGATGTGCACTGCAAAGTAACACTGTGGTAAAGAACGAAGCTACTTGAAAAATAGAAGTAAATACAACCATACAACTAGGAAATATGTGCTTCAAACTTGGAGTTTTGAAGCCTGCTAGAGTGCTATCAACATTCACCAAAAATAAGAACGGATTAATAGCTTCTGCAACAGAACAGAAAAAGGTGAAGGACTTACTTCTCCTTCCATTCCCAAACTGCTTTGGTGAACTCTTCCCTACTCATATCCATCCTTTTTAAGCCTTCGGACGCAAGCTTTCTTTCCACTACCAACTAAAAGATCACAAAAAGAAAATAATGTGAGAAAACAAGATAAACTTCAAAATAGAAAAAAAAAGGAACCCAATGGCCTAGTATGATAGAATAAATGCAGCTACAAACTAGAAAAACAAATATATAAAATAAATGAATACAATGGTAAAGGTAAACAAGAGAAAAGTGAAAAGCAAAATCTTAGCAAAAGTAACATAGTTAACACAAGTAAGCCAAGAGTTTCAACATGAAAGCTAAAAGATAACCTGAGTTGCAATACCAGCATGGTCAGTTCCAGGAAGCCAGAGTGTGGCCCTACCCTTCATGCGGAAGTATCGAATCATAATATCCTGTTCACAAAGGGTGAATCGAGAAATAAGATAGAATATATGAACAGCATTTAAAGACAAAAGACAAATCTGGGGAAATTTATGAAATGCATCAAAATAAAGCCTTTAGAAGTATGGCAGCCCATCCAACAAAACATACAGAATAGTTTAGATGAGTTGCATCCAAATGACTCCATAACATTAATCAATTAAAGAAGCACCAATATGAAATGCTAAACAAAGCTTCCGACATACTAGATGACTTGTGGCTCCCTATATAAAAAAATATGGGAAATACTAGTTCTCCAAGTAATGGAAGACTAAACTTAATCGGCTAATGTAATGTTGATTGTAGATTTCATTTTATTGATTAAAAAATCATGCATTGTGCTAAAATTAAAACATTAACCAAATTTGGTTTTATATGTAGGAGCTAAAGAAAATCTAATTATCATTAATTTATAACAAATTCAAAAGAAAGTTATACGTAACTTCATGGATTCCTATGTAAAATTAAATGATTTGAAAATCATCCTAAGAGATGATTACTGCAAAATGCATTTGTTGAAGTCTATGCATTATCAAGTTTGAATGATCATAACTCCGAAAGCGGCTCATGTTGACATCACTAGAAGTAGAAATAGTGGAGGAAAGTCACAACACACGTCAAACGACATATTCTTGAATCTTGACCCAATGCTTCCACCTAAAACCTTAGTAAAACTTGTTCAACAAAGTCAATGTAGCCCAAATTGGTCAAATAGAATCAAACAAACTCAAAACATGCCAAATTCATCCCACAAATTCAAACACGTTGATACGGGCTCAAAATGAACTTAATAGGCCTGAACAAACCTAATCTATAGAAACAAAACTCGACTTAAACAGTCCATCTAAAAATTTAGCCAGCATCTAATGAACAGAAACCTAAATACACTGCCATAATAAACAAAGAATATTTAATCAGTATCAGAAATTATATATTTAAAAGTTCTTCAAACTGGTATTTCTATAGAATCATCGTAAAATTATTGTAATAACCACATTTTTGTAGCGCTGTCAATAACATGAGCTCTAAAAGGACCATAACCAAATATCCTTCTGCCCGTTTGGATTTTTCGAAGGCAATTTGCTTTTTTTAAGATTTTTAGCTCCAAACTTATAATCAAGACTTTATACTTTGCTTCAATATTGATACTTAGCTAAAGGAAATAATAATGATATAGCAATAAACTGTCTTATGGGGAAACAAGGTTGAGCCTACACCCACTTGTGCCCATCGAAGTTGGCAATGATTCAGGCCTTTCTTGGAGGATGCCCCACCAAAATACACACAAAGAGAATTAACTGGGATCATGAGTGTTGTCCAGAAGTTAGCAAATATGCACTCTTAGAATCTTAGAGCCAAAATGGCAATTTTTCTATTTTTAGTATTTCTTTTTTTCTTCATTTTCTATTATTAGTAGTTTCCTATTTTCTAGCATGAGGATTTTGTAGCTGAGTTTGGCCTTCCGTGGTTATTTATCATATAAAGTTATCCTATGGAATCTAATGAATGTTACAATTTTTTTTTCTCACAAAATCCTTAAGGATATCAGAGCTAGAGTTCTACAGTTGAAGCAGCACAAAACCATGCTAATCTCAACTCGAGAACACATTCAAGGGTTTCAACATCTTCTTCGATGACGTCACTTCCGAGCATCTGGAGCTGTCAGCAAATCGAAGGCCCCAATTACACGAATTTGGTGTGAACAATCTCACGACTCAGACTAAAGCTTATGCTGTCGCCAAGAGGCTCCCAAGCATGAACGATCTCACGACTGAATCAGGCACTAGAGCTCCTGATGTGATCTTTATTCAAGCACTATAGCTTCTCGTGGTAGTTGATGCTCGTGTTTTTTCACATCCTCTACTCTCATTTGATGATGTCATACAAGTCAGCGATCATTAATGCCCAAAGAAATTTTACCATTTCTACCAATTCCAATAATTTTGAAAACATGTGGATCTGTTGATTAATATTCCCATAATTCAACCCTTTTTTCTCAGGGATATGAAACTCAATGGGCGCAACTATCTCAATTAGACTTAATCGATAAAATTGGCATTTGAAGGAAGAGGTAAAATTGGGCATTTAATCAGTCAAATCTCAAAACCTTTGCTTGTGACTCTAATCTGAAGAAATTGAAATCTGAGAACTCTCTTATTATTTCTTGGCACATCAACTTCTTGGAACGTGTCATAGGAAAACCTCTATTTCTTCCCACTAGTAAAGATGTATGGAAATTCGTTCGAGATCTTTATTCAAACTTAGAAAATTCTTATCATTTTTTTGAATTGAAAAATCAACTTTGAAAATCCAAGCAAAATGATTGTAACACTATTACCTATTTCAGATAATAACATTATGGCAGGAACTTGATTAATATGATGATGATGTTTCAGATAATTCGAACAGCTACGCCCGTCATAAGAGGAGGGAGGAAAATGATCGGGCTTTCATGATTTTAGTTGGCCTTAATTGAAGTTCAGATGAAGTTTCACGCCCACTCGGTAGGAAACCACCACCTTCCATTCGAAAAAAATTTTCTAATATTAGACTTGAGTAGTCAAGGAGAAAAATCAAGTCTAGGGACACTAAAACTCCTTTTAACCCTGAACATGATAGCTGGACACTTGCGTTAAGAGGTATTAATAATAACAAAGAAATGTGTAAAAAATTGTGGTGCGAGCATAGAAAAAAATCATGGTATACAAATGAGATAAATTGAAAGCTTCTTGGTAATCCTGTTAAATAAAAAACAGAATCCAAAAGTGAAGGTTATGCTTATCAAGCACTACTGAAGAAACTCAGAAGCGTTCTACCAAATTATATACAATCCCTTTCCCAGTGAGCAATTAAAGCACATGCACAAGTTGTTTCAATCTCCAAAATTATCTGACTCGATCATGCTCTTTAGTATAGAAGGGTAACTCTCTAACCCTTGCATCGTTAAGTATTACTCCTAATTTTATTCATTCTCAAATAATTGATTTGGACGTAACTGATCATATGAATAGTTGCTTTAAATTGTTCTCATCCTATAGACCTTATGCAGACAATAAAAAAAGTTAAAATTATTGATTGTTTGCTCTCGGTAATTGTCGGGATTGGAACTATCAAATTCACCTTGTTGTTAACCATTCAGTATGTACTTCATATTCCTAATTTGTCTAGTAATTTATTGTCCATTAGTAAAATTTATTTTGACAATCAGTGTCAAACTAATTTCTATCCCTCTTGTCGTGAATTCCAGAAATTTAACGAAAAGAGGATGATTAACAGTGCTAATGATAAACTCTTATTTTGACAATAGATTTAGCTCTACTCATTATCAAATATTTTTGTGTATTTTGTTTCTATTTCCAAAGACTGATATTATGTTATAACATTATAGGTTGGGGCATCCTAGTTTTTAGTATTTGAAATACTTATTTCCTAATTTATTTCAAAATAAAAAACTACAATTTTTTCGATATGTAATGTTAGTTTGTAAACATCATCATGCGTCTCCCCCTCCCCCAAACTTATAAACCAACTACACCATTTACTCTGATTAATAGTTATATTGATGGTCGATGTAGAACAATTACATATGCTGGTAAAAATCATTTCTTACATTTATTGACGAACACTCAAAATTACATTGGGTTTGGTTAATGAAAGAAAAATCTGAAATGAAAATAATTTTTAAAAATTTTACGTCATGATACAAACACATGAATCCTTTTTCTCCATTGCGTCCTATTTAGCGTCATAGTTTCATTTAGTTCTAATAAGTTAATATCATTTTTATACAATAAGCGCAAGTCTTCCTAGGTCTATCTCTGCTTTCTTAACATAAGTCGAATTTAAAACATCTACTCTCCTAATCGGATCATCAGATGGTCGACGTTTAATGTGAACAAACCATCTAAGTCGGCATTCTCTAATTTAGTCATTCACTGGAGCTACGTGTTGATACAAACACAATTTAAAAAAATATTCAAATCATATAAAATGATCATGGCTGAAAATATTTAAAAAAAAATTCAATCAGACTTTTGTCGAAAAGAAATATTTCATCAAAGTTTTTATGTCGACACTCCACAACAAAAAGGTGTAGCTAATGAAAAAATAAACACTTATTGGAAGTTGCTCGATCATTATTTTTTACCAATTAGGCGACGAAATATCTTCGAGAAGCAGCAGTTCATACTGATACATCCCTCATAATTAAAACTATAAAAAATGTTTTAAACTTTAAAACACATTTTGATACTTTTCATAAAATTTATTACCAAACAAATCGACTTACTACTTTTCAACAAAAGATATTCAGTTATTTTGTTTTTGTTCACATCCATAATCATAATCAAGGAAAAGTTGAACTCCAAGCCAAAAAAATGTGTTTTTGTTGATTATGCTCGCACTCAAAAGAGATATAAATACTTTTATCGTATTTCTAAGAAAATATTTGTTATCATGGATGTCAGCTTCTTTGAATTACAACACTTTTTCACAACTCATCTTCAAGACGGGAATAAAATAAAGACTCGACTACTATGTTTCAGAATCTTTCTCAAACTGAATATTCACAAAATACCTCTCCAACCTTGATTTTAAACCTAAAAATCCAAACTAAAATATATTGAGAGAAGTGGGTCAAGTTTTTTAGATAGTGAACACATTTTTGGTCTTCCTATAGTGTCATCTAATGATGTTTAAGATCCTATAAAAATTAACAAAGAATGAACAAGAAAAAAAATTATGATATTGGTACAACTTGATATTGTCTACTCGCGCCAAAGGACAACTCAAAAGAAAGGCTCTACAATCATTTGCACTACCCAGAATCTGTGAACCCACTATGTAATGTCATCACTGAGCCTTTAACCTATGTTCAATTCACTTCATCTTTGCATTATGAATCTTCTAATCCTAAACTTGAGGATAATTCCAATTCTAAATGTAATATTTTATTCTTTCCATTGTTCTTTGCAAGGGTGTAAGGTCTTGCACTCAACATCCATGTCACATTGTGTCATGAAAATCTTCCACCTGCTTTTTGTGTTTTTACTTCGCAATTGCCTTGCATGAATATTCCTATTACTATGCAAGATGCTCTGAAAATTCTTAATTGGAAAGAGATTGCTTCAAGGAGATGAAAATGACACGTGAGAATTGGTTGATTTACCTAAAGGGAAGTCAATTATAGGGCAACTGAGTGTTCACTGTCAATTACAAGTTTGATGGCTCTCTAGAACGACACAAGCTCGATCGATTGCCAAGGGATCCCCTCAGACTTATGGCAATGATTATTTTGAGACATTCACCCTGGTTTGCAAATTCGGTCCAGAGATCAAGGTATCCCACTGATTGTATATGTTGATATAATTCTTACAGAAGATGACGTATATGAGATGAATCATTTGAAGCCTTTCCTCTCATCAATTTTCTAGACCAAGGACTTAGGATCTTTGAGGCATTTTCTTGGCATGGCGGTTACTCGATCAAAGAAAGGGATTATTGTTTCCCAACGGAGAATGTTCTTGTTCTTCTCAAGTAAACTAGGAAGAGTGGATGAAGGTTTGCTGATACTCAAATTGATCCAAATCAAAACTGGGGGAGAAAACGGAAACCCTAAACCCTAAACCCTAAACCCTAAAACGGAATGTGATCCAGTGAATACATATCAATATCAAAACTTAAAAAAACGGAATGTGATCCAGTGAATACATATCAATATCAAAACTTAGTAAAAAAAAATATATACTTATCACATATACCGTAAGATATTGACATTATTGAGAGTTTGGTAAGTCAATTTATACAGTCGCCCTATGAGAATCAACTTGAAGCAGTTAATAGGATTCTCAGATATCTAAAAATTTTATAAAATAAGGGTTTACTCTTTCAAAAGACCACACAATAAAACAAAGAGAAACTCTAATGGAAATTGGGTTGGCTCAGTTATTGACAGGAAAATCAAAGTCTGAATAATTATGAGTGGGACAACCTGAGTACATAACAAAATAAGAAACAAAATGTGATTGCAACGAGCAGTGTCGAGGCAGAATATAACGCTAAAGCTAATGAAGTATGTGAGATGTTATGACTGAAGAGAATTCTTGAAAATATGCAGATCCTAATAAGCATGCTAATGAAGTTGTACTATGACAATAAAGCTGCCATAAGCATTGTGCAAAACCCAATATAACATAATCGCACAAAATATTTGGAGATTGATAGCACTTTATAAAATAGAAGATTACTAGTGGAGTTATTTGCATGTCATTTATGCACACAACAAATAGCAGTTATATTCACTAAAGAACTTCTCAACCTTAGTTTTGAACTCTTTGTAAGCAAATTGAGAATGATAGATATCAATGCTCCAAGTTGAGAGAGTTTGTTAGAATTTTAGAGCCAAAATTACAAATTTTATATTTCTAATATTCTCTATTTTTAGAAGGGTTTATTGTTGATAGTTTCATATTTTCTAGTTTAAGTTATTTGTGGATGATTTTGGCTATCCTAATTTGGTGATCTTCCTCTGCTATTTGTCTTGTAAATCTCTCTTATGGAATCTGAGGAAAATTAATATTTTTTTCTTATCACAAAAGCCTTCATGCGCCATTTGATTTTTTTCTCAAAAATACATGTTATGACAAATTGCAGTGGGATTATTGAACACCTAAAAAGGCTGCCCAATGATGTCGTAAGTCATTTTTTTAAGACAAGGGTCGTCACATAACAAAACACATAGTTGTGAAACTTCATATCAGTGCTAAAATTATGCATTTGATAAATGGATAGTTTAGCTCAATCATGATACGCATCTATTGATACAATAGGCGACGCTTACCTAACCATCTTCATTTGTTTAGGTCAACATGGATCAAGTGACTCATCAAACAAGCTTATGTAGAAAACCAACAGCTTTACTTAAATTGGAGTCTTCATGATCAGAGCTTTAAGAACGTAATATTTGATATCATCAATTGTGACATTACGTTTCACACCCCACTTCAATGGGGCACCCCTTCTCATCACCCTCACGAAGAGTGGGACCTACGCAAAGATTGAAAATCAAATGTGAAATTTAAGTTATCCTTCCTCAAAGTGACAACAACTCTTCAAATTTATTGCTTGTGATATTTCCATAATACCTTGATTTTAGAGGGATCAATTTCAATCCATGATGGTGCAAAACAAAAGAATTTCCCTTTGGAAACTATGAAGGCATATTTAAGTATGATCTTCAGGTCAAACTTGAGACAGAGCTCAAAGTTCATATGTAAACTCTTTAGTGTGGTCCTCGCATCAAATCATTTTCATATGATGTCTTTGAAAAATACAATGTACTTTTTTGTGAATGAAGACATCGATGATATAGGTCGAAGCTCATTAAAAAGTTGATTCGGCATTTTTAGAAACAAAACGCATCATCTTCTATACAGGGGCAAAAAAGGCAATGTTTCTCATCTCTTGATGCTATTTTGATTTGTTGGTAAATAAATTACAGGAGCATCAATGAGAGCAAGTCATGATTTAATGTGTCATCAATTGTGGTTTCTATCGTAAGAAGTAAATGTCATCCTATGAGCATGCCTCATTCATATCCCTATGTAAACATGGGTCTGACCATTTTTATTCCTTAACAAAAGGATGTTAGCCATCTAGATGGGACATTTCTTTTAGTAGAAGTCTACTTTGATGAGTTTTGTAGATTTGATGATGATCTAATGTTCAATCTTCAGCCACATTTTTTTTCAAAACTGTCGCAACATTGATATCTAATTTTTTGCACCATACCTTAAGAGCCAGGCTAAGTATTTTTGTGTAATTTCAAGCGAGGAAATCTTGATAATTGAGTATAAACTTCTTCAGCTTTATGACTTCACCATCTAGAAGAAAAACTAACAATAGGATTACTTTAAAATTCCTCAAATGGGTCTTATGCTTGCACTCGAAGCAGTTTTTTCGATACATAAGAATAACATATTCTTCAAGATGCTTGTTCAGATAATGGAGAACATCTTTAGTTTTGTAAGTGCATTATCTATATGATCTATTATGCACTGATAAGTGACATTATGTGCCAGAATTCCAGCTATATCATAAAGTTCAGCGACTCTAGCATCCAAGCATGGATCTGTACGACTTGCAACTAACACTTGCGGAAGTTCTTAACAATGGATCATAATAGAATCTATTCTATCATTTCTTTTCTAGCAAGATCACTAAAAGATTCTAACAGAAAAAGACAAAACCTCAACAAAACTCTTAAAGTTTGTGAAATTCCATAGCATTCCCCTTATCAAAGCTGCTTCTGATATAGGCCTCCATCTTAGAGTCAGTCCCAATGAAGATGCTTCTGGGAATTAATCAAAACATTAGACGCAACAATACGTTAGAATTAATGTTGTTCCTTCCACCTAACATTGCTCCTACCACTTATCCTTCCAACTTATTGGAAAGGGTTTGAGTCCTTCAAGGGTTTTTTTTTTTTATTTAAAGCTCCTTGTTTCATTTTCAAATAATGTATAGTGCTTATCAAAATACTCAACGCATGTACAGAGAACAAAAGTTTACCCCCTTTGATATAGTGTTCAACTCAATTATGTACATGCATACTTCAAGTACTAATAAACATTATCAATATCATCCAAAATTCTTGCAATCATGGATGCCTTATGAGAGCCCAAAATGAAATATCAATATCATAATGATTTCAAATTGGGATTCCACCCAAAGGAATACCAATATAAGAGGTCTAATGAAGCTCGCCATTTTTTTGTTGAAATAGCGAAGCATGTTAATTTGAGCTCAAAATACGAACACTCAAGTTGAACTGACTCAAGTCTTAATAGTCATTTAAACTTAATGAAGCATCGGGAACAATCAAAATCCTATTGAGCTTTTCATCAGTTATGTCCTTTTTGACAGAACAAATGGTTGTGACATTACTCACAAGAGTAGATCCTGATCAATAAAAGCTACACCCAAGACAGTCATTGCTTAGAGGGGCTTGTTCATGCATTCTTTTGTGAAATAGGTTTAATGGTCGTTTTGCTTGAAAAGAGCTAAGAAAAACATCTCACCTTAGCTCCAATAACCTCATAAGAGTGCCAAATATGCTAAGAAGTGTTATCACATTTTGCAAAGAAGCTAGAAATTCTAGTTTACTTTCACCAGGTTTACGTGTTTCAACTTGTTTTAGTTTCTTTAAGAAAAACTAGTTCATGAATCATGCTGTTTTTGGTTTGACTTTAGCTTGAGGCTTGGATATCCAAGGGGGTAGAGCTTGGATTCTTCAAAGTTATATTTATTCAGCCTCCATTTTCTATAAACTTATAGAGCATTATTTGGCCTTTTAGTCATGCTCAACCCCAATCATTTCCTCATACTCACTAAAATCAACACCAATACTTTTTTCTTTTTTGTGTCACATGGGTATCCCCAGTGCGCTCATCAAAATCACTAATATTGCTCCCAATACATTACAAACCCATTACTTTTATATGCAAATATGAAATGTTTTCATAGTTCCTTTTTCAACTCCACAAAGTTTAACCATCCTCGAAGCCTTTGAATGCTATTGCATGAGCACAAAATAGTAAGGCCAAAAAAATTATATTTTAAAGGGTTGAATAATATCAAACAACAAAAATAAGTCAGTCATCTCAATCACTTTTTCAAGAAAAGTGAACATAGCTAATCTAAGACAATCACTATCCCAATAAAATAATAAGAGAACTGAAACGCTCATTTCATAAAAAAGCACCTAATCCCAATCCTTTTAAAGGAAGTCAAAGAATAGTCGGATATGGTTTACTAATTTGAACATGTAAAATAGGACCCGAAGGACTAATGCTCATACTCCAACAAAATACTTGATATGTCCATCTGCATAAAGCCTTAAGGCTACCTTGATCACTTAAAATATATTGCATTTAGGATACTCACCAATAAAGTGAGGATATATCACCCAATGTTGGAAAATTCCATAATCAAAACGTTGTAAGTCACACTCACGTAATTCCCTTACAAAAAAGCAATCACTTGCATACCATACCCATTCATGGGCTTTCCAAATATACAAAGTTTAGTCCAAATTCTTAACAGCTAGCACATCCACTAGAAAGACGTTAAGGTTGTTAAGCGTTCGTTTTTCTTCATGATTTCCACAGATATAAATAGGGTATCATTATGTGTTAGTAGTGGACTTCCACTAGGGCTTAGACTAGAAACCAAGTGGGATTTGTGTGCAAGTCAGTGAATACACAGACAGGATAGAGGCTCATCGCATCTCCAAGACTAGATCTATGAGACATAGTTCTAAATTGAATCTAAATCAGACATCCATAGGATTGCTAACTTAATTAAAAAACTTCTAATTAAGCCACATCCACCACAAGTTCCACAACCTCTGTTGATCAAGCTATAGCCATGTCCAATACCAATTTCCAAGGTTTCTTCAATATTAAAGCTATAAGCCCTAGTTTCCAAAATATGCTTAGTGTGTCTTCCTCTAGAATTATAACCCCAAGTTCTACAACCTCATCAACCTAAGATTGGAACTCATCTGCTTTTATAAATTACATCCACACTTAAGAAGATGACATCACTCTATCTTGTGCTCACTTCTTTGAGTCAGTTAAACTCCACCCTAAAACTTAAGCTACCTCAGAATTCATTATTTGGGGCAACCCATGAATAAGATACAATTTCCTCAACTAGATAGTTTTATCATGTCGTCGAGAAATGATGAGCCCTAAGGATCATTTCAAATCAAATGTTCAATATAAATTACGGCCACAAAATGTGTCTCATGGCATTCAATTTTATTTCATTGAATCCCCTATAATCCCAAAATCCTGAGTAACAACTAGAGTGTATTTATTGTCCTTAATTGAATTTTCTTAGACGTTGAAGTGATTAACCATAAGCTTAAGCCCATAGAAAACCTCAAGCCCCAACTCTAAATAAACCCAAGCTAGCTTGCCTTCTATCTAGAAATTTTTGAGATATTATCTGAATCTACTTTGAAACTTCATGTTGCTCTACATCCTTCTAAAATTTCTAAGAAAAGTTGAAAGGAGATTGACCTATGCTCTTAAGTAGAATCAAAACCAACAAAATGCCTAAGAAGAAAAACAATAACAAGGAATACATAAATGAGATCCTATTAAAAAGACAAGTTAGATGATGTATGCCATTAAGAACATGATGCTTCCATGGGAGTAAGAAAAAGGTTCAATGGAAAATGCGAAATGATAAACATCATAGGACTAACCATTCGGCCCAGTAAACTCGCAAGTTTGTGTGCCTTCCTGATACACAAACATATTTGTTTATATATGATGCTAGTAAATTTGTATGCCCTCAATTGAGTTCTATTTTGGATTTTCTTAGAATTGATAAGCATTAAAAGGCTATTTTATATTTTTCTCGTTGTTTAGAATATATATAAAGCACGCAAAGAAAATAAAAAGCACAAATAAAGACCATAACTTGAGTACAGATTAAAAAAGACTTTGAATTTCAAAAAAGCGACTAAGCATACAATCTTACTAACCTCAATAGTTACAAACATTGCATGCCCCATATGTAGCGAACCAGTAACATTTGGAGGAGGCATTGTTATAACAAAAGGATCTCCTCCATTATCAAAAGTTGGCTTGAAATAACCTTGAGACTCCCACCTAATGTTACATAGAAAAATTGTGGGTGAATTGACTAAATTTAAGGTTGCAAACAATTATAAACAACCACAAGACAACATGATTGTATGTCACACAAAACATACAGTACAAACTTGAAACAACAAAATACTGAAATAGATCACCTTTTAACATTTTTAAGCATAAGAGACATAACTTATAACTACTTTACATTCATTCAATTATTGATGTACGCATTATTAATCCATATTTATGAAAAATAGAAATAGAAAAATAAGACTAAATATTTCAATGTAAAATTAGCCTTAACCAAATCAAGAAAAATCATAGCTACACAGCCTTATTCAAAATAGATGAAAATATAATAAAATAATTCAAATTAAAAAATTATTAGAAATTCAATCCTAACTAAAAAAGTCTAGAAAGGCTTTAAAATTGGTCAAGTGCAAAGTTATTATAACCTGGTTTGACTTTATGTAATTGGCTATGGTCACTTGGGTTTTTGTATACTGATTTGATAGGTTTGAAGGTTTGTAGTGCATTAACTCCCTTAAAGAGCAAACGAAACGACTCTCCTTCTGAGAGTTAAGATCAAGCAATCATCAAAAAGCTAAGGAAATGGATTTTGTAGTTCACTCATCTAAATATAACTTAAAGGAGATCTGCCCTTTCGTCTTTAATAAAAAAGTATGCTCAACATTTTTCCTAAGTAGCACTACTTTTGAAATGATAGTTTCAACATCCAAGTAGAACAATAGAACTAAAATAATGGGTTATGAAAGCAAAAATTATTGTAGATATCCAACCAATATAAAATCAACTACCAATTCACACAACTCAAATGTCAATTCACACTGTTCAAATATTCCATGATAAAGCCATAAACCTTTAATATTAAAACAAGACATAAATATATCAAAAGGCCAATCTAAAAAATAAACATTAGTACTAATTTTTCTACTAATCAAAGAGGACAGCATGCCCTTGCATAAGTTTCTTATGTTAGGTTTGTGCAATCTGTTCAGAGTGAAATTGAAATATGACAAAGTCGCCATCATTATACTCACGAGCCATTCTCTTAATAATTATACCATCAAACTATTTCGTATGACGCAACTCAATCTCCTTTCTATCAATAGCATGTAAATCGTGTATGTATTGTACAAATAATGTACCATAATCAGAATATGAAAGCAGTGATACATGGATAAGATACATATATGTTGTCTAGAATTCAATCACTAAATAATTTCAAATGATGACATGTCCATTTATTTTCATGTGGTGCTATTGTATGCGAACTCAATAGTAGGAAAATCCAATCCCAATTACTTGAATCTTTTCAAACCAAGCATCTTATTAGACTTTCAATTTTTCTATTTACTAACTCAGCATTACCATCAATTTGAGATTGATGGAAACTTAGGATAGTAACTTACAATTTCCATCGAATTTTTCATAAAGAAAAAATTAATATGACATCTTTACTAGATGTTATTGTCTTGGTTAACCCCTACAACCTAACTATCATCCTAGAGAAAAATTTTGCCACATAAGATGTAGTACCAGTCATGGAGCATAAAACAAAATGAATCATTTTAAAAATATCTTTCTACAACCAGTACTATTCTATCATGGCCACTTAAGCAATTTTAATATTAAATCAATAGACAAATCAACCCAAGAAGTAGAGAGGACTAGAACGGAAATGTGCATGCCAAAGCATTGTAGGATAGCTTTCCCATTTGACATTCATTGCACTAGTCAACAATCATAGCAATATTCTTTTTAATAAAGGTCATTAAAACATACACTCAAGCAAATGTGTCATTTTATCCCAACCAATGTGTCCCATCATGCAACTGGCACATGTTTCCCAAATAATATGATCACAAAGAGAGATCCTAGGAATGCAAAGCCCACTACCATTATAAATAAATCCACCTTGAACCAACGGCGGACCCAAGATAGTTGGCCACCTTCAACTTTTCAATTTTTATACTAGGATGCCTTTTTTTATATTTTCCCCCCTAACAAAAATCTTTTGCCCCGGCTTTGCCCCATTGACCGAACCCAAAGACAAAAAACCCGTATCTCAAGTTTATTTCCATGACTCGGTTCAATTTCTTTATCGAGGCGAGCTGGAAAAGTTTTCAAAACAAAATTTTCACAACCCCTTCAAGCCCACAAGATGCTTTATATTGTGGAAGGTACAACCATGTTATTCTATTTAAGGAATAATAACGATTAGTTCTTTCCTATGTGAAACTAAACAGTGAATAAACCTTTCACGCCTAAAAGCTTTACATCAATTTTTAATAGGGGCATTTACAAACATAACACCCAATTCTTATGTATTTACATTCTAACACCTAAACTCTATCTTCTATATTTATGCCATCCAAATCTTTCATAGCACATCAAAATGTCACTATTTTAATCTAAAAAAAAGGTGAAATACACCTTCCATGCATAAATAAGGTAACATAAATGTTAAAATTAAAGTTTAGGTTTTAGATATGCAAATACATAGGAATTGAGTGGTATGTATGTAAATCATCCTTAATAATGAACATACATGGAACCGGCTCAAGTTATGATATTTTTTGTTTTTTTATATGGTTTAATTTTGTACTCTCCCAAAGTAAATATGTATTAAATAAAAAATCTACATTATTTTGAAAAACTTAAGCATATTAAATAATTTTTATGTTAATAATATGAAAATTATTTTAGTTTTAAGAAAATTTTAATCTTATTTTATTTAACTTAATTAAAACTTTTAAATATAATTTTTTTTGTATTCTATGTAAGTCAATATCGAGCTAATTTTAAACAATATATTTTATCTATTTAGTTTTTTAAAATTATTTTTTTAAATAAGTTTGCCCACCCTAAAAAAACGATTGGTTATGCTCGTCTTGAACTACAAAAATAGCAAAAGAAACATGTGACATCCTTATAATTGTGATAAATTAAGTGGAGGTAAGAAATTATCACAAGCACATTAAAGTGCATAGCAAAAAAACTCAAATTTTGAATTCTAGTTGTATGGTTTAGGCAAAGGCGAAATTTTGAATGTACTCAATCCACTACATATGCTTTCTACTTAAATTCTTTTGGGTATTTATATATTTCAACCTTAACAAAAATGAGAATTAATGCTTAAATAGTAAATAAGATCACCAATGTCTTTAAAGCTTGAATGAAAGCATAATATTTCATAACATATAAAAAATAAAAATAATAAAAGATAACATTTTCTAACATAAGTTAAATGCATCCGTTTAACCATATTCAACTTCACACTAAAGGAAGCTACTCAATGACCTTGGATTAAAAGAATATCGATACAAACACAAGGCACACCACTAGGTACCTCAAAAACATCAGCAAAATAAAAGAATGTGTTGGTGCTACGGCTATTAACAACTTTATTTGTTCAAAGGTTTTATCAATAGATGGTTTCCAAATCCAATTAAACTTGTTCTTTCTTTTAAATCAATGTTAAAGGGAAAACACTGATTATAACAAAATTCCAAATGAAATATAGTTAACCCATGAAAACTCCTATGATTAACGATTAAAGTTAGAATCGACCACCGAAAATTGCATTGATTTTTTATGAATCTGGTATAAGGCCCATAGAAGACACTAATCAAAAAATGACTTCAAAATACAAAATTGATGACTTTTTGGGATACAAGGTTCATACAAGACAATACAACGCCAATAAATGACTTTTAATTACATAATTGTTAACATTTTGAGATTAATATTCACCTTCTCCTCCCTTAATTTAGACAATACTTGACGCAAATGATTTAGCAGCAAAATCAATCTCATACCATCTAATACACTAAAAAATTTACTACTCAATTGAGTAAAATGCCAATGTATTCCCATGATTATTAACGTGAGGCCATTTTAGTCCCGGAGTTAATAGAAGTGCTGAATTAGCCCTTACATATTTTTAATGGGGGGGCGAAAATAGTCCTCACAAGGGACTATTTCAACCCATAATAAAAAAACATAGAAGACTAAATTGATAATTTCATAAACTCTGTGACTAAAAAGACCCCTGCGAAGAGTCAAGGGATCATTTTGACGTTTTTCTCCAATTGAATGCCTATGCACATGGTTCATCAATCTCATAAAAGCATTTGAAACTGTAAACCATTCAATAGGCATAATAGAATATTCATAAAACCCAACAAATGTCCTAAATATTATGAAAATTTTGGATTTGAAAGTATTCATGTTAATCTCTACATAATCTCCACAACTCACGGTCAAACACAAAGCCAAAAATAGATAAGGATGCTAAGTTGATAGGACAAGTTCGAAATATTTTAATCGTAATCAAAATCACTCAAAAACCACTTGGTTTATAAAATGGGCTAAGTCAATGTGCCCGAAGCATCAAAATCACCCAAAAAGAGCTCCCGAATCAATTCAATCCACATGAAAAAATAACAAACAAACATAACATCACACAAATGTATTCAGTAAAACCTCAATCACAATCAAATCACTCATGACTTGCTTCTTTTATGAAACAGACTATAGTGATACGTCCAAAGCTTCAAAATTGCTTACAAAAGACACTTATATTGCCCAAGTCACTACGCGTGAAAAATCTCGTAAATTTATCTGGGCATAAGGCGACAAAACAAAATTTGAGATGTGAGAATAAAAAATTACACAAGAATATAAATACACGTAGATATTTTTTATTTTATATAAAATAAACTTAAATAAGTTTTGTCAAATCATTTATCCATCAATTTTTTTCCAAAATATTGTATTAGTATGCGTGTCTATCACCACCAATCTCATCCAATTTTAATAATTAAAAAACATTAATAAAGATGAACCCAATCATTCTTTCACGTGGAGCTCGAACACCCTCAACCATGAGCTCATCATTGACATGCAACTTGTAATCCCACTTCATTAGTCCCCTCCTCTCTATTGCAGACTACAAACCCTAAATCTTTCCCTCTCCTTCATGCTTGATCTCTCACAAAAAACATCAATTCTGTCCACCTACTCGTCAATTTTTCTCTTTTTATAGTTCTTATTCCTTTTCTCCCATGGCCCCATTTCCACTCCAACTCAAAATGTTGATAACCTTGATGATAGAGAAGATAGAAATCATGCAGATGCACGTTAAAAAAAAATCAAAATTTAAGTTGAGCATGCCCATAAGGCATCCAAATTTAAGTTGGTCCCTTCAACTCATCTCAGTGCCAGTCGTTGCTTCATTTTAGAGAATATTCCCGGTGGCCACTGGTCTTTGAATGCTGTCTCCACCGTCTCACCTTAGCTTCCAGTAAATTCCAAAGCTTCACTGACAATTCAATGGGTATTTGGTGAGAGAAGTAAATGCATGAGTATAAGGACTGCTGGGAGCATTTTGGACAACATAACAAAAACTATTGTTGATACTACATCTAAGCAAAAGTTGGGACAATCCTTCAATGAGGGGCTTTGATCTCTGACTAATAATATAACAAGTTAAATAAGCAATTTGGGACGCCGCAAGCCAGGTCAAAACATTTTAGACGGTGGAAAAATCTGCTGATGTGTTTTCTATGGAGAAATAAGAAAAATAGCTTCTCGTGTCTTGGTCAGTGTAAGGCTTACATAGGTTTTCCTTCAAGGGATCTGCAATTATTTTCGTACTAGTTATCAGAATGATTGTTCAGTTCACTTCGTCTAATGCTTTTGGCATAATTAATTAGTCTCCATCTGAATTTCCTCGACTCTTCATGTCAAATGAATTTTTTTGTTAGTGCTGCTGTTTTTGTTGGTGAGAAAAAATTTCTTGTCAGTATTCATTGAGGATGTTGCATGCAAAAGAGAATTAAAAATGTTCGTAATGGTTGTCCTTGGTTTTTGGGCAGTTGCTTTCATCTCAAACTAGTGCAACTTTCTTACTGTCCTTTATAATGGTCTTTCTGAGCACATTGTACCTGTAATGTACAGAAAGTACGAAGTCCAAGTTGATGACCTCATATACAATCACCTTGGACGGTTCCAACAGCAATATCACAAGCCAATAGAGAATGTATTAAGCAAAATTACAAAGAGGAATCTCTAGATGAAGAAAAAAGATTAGAGTTCAATTCACCCAAAGTATTATGTTCTAGGGTTATCATTCTATTTATGTATGGAAATTTATTTAGTTTTAAGACAATGATGTTATGCTCATTAAAAAAAAAATGGAGCAAAAAGAACAAAGAAAAATAAAAAAAAGAAAATAAAATTAAAAAAAGATGAAAATTTATAAAAAAAAAAGGTAGACTAGATAGTGTTGCACATCATCTCGTCGCAAAAGTTGTTATCATGCCGTACAAACTGATATAAATTTAACCATTGAAAACTCCTCAAAAATCTCATTTTCTGGCATATTTAGCACAACAAGTGGAACCTTTATGCACTTTCCAAGCATGATTGGGAAAAATCTAAGGCTACACTCGCGACACATTATTTGTCTGCTTATGTTTGCATGGGGAAGATACTCTATGTTGTGAAGGCCTTCATGAAGGTACTAAGACTCGTATATCCTTTTTTGGGGGGTAGAGTGGAAGAAGGCCCCCGACTAAAATGTCTTAGGGAACCGACTTTGCACGCCTTTATCAGTGTGATGGGCAAGCCTAGTACTCTCGCATAAGACCCATACATGAAGGAGGCGACAAAGGAGTGCCAAATTTTATAGCAAATAAACAAACTAAAAAAATATAGAACAAAAAATGAATTTTATGGACTCAATAACACGGCAAACAAAAAATTGAAAGATGATAAAATATTATGATAACAACAAGATCAACATTTTGAATGTATACATGTTGCGTCAAAAGAACTGCAAGGACAAAAACTGAACATAAAATAGAACATAAAACTAGATATCAAAAAACTATCAACATAGTAGTCCAAGAAACGTGTTTATTTGACATTAATATTGTATGAATAGCACATGAACTTCAACTTTCTCACAAAAATCATTTTTGAATCAATAAATCTACATACTTTCTGGGTTCAACATGCTCATTGGGATTCATCTTGTAATGATTTCATTAACTATGAATCGGCTTTAAAATTAATGGTATGTCAAACATCCCTTGCAGATGAAGTTAAACGAGCAATTCATTGGGAATAATATCCTAAAATTCTGATAAAAAGGCTATCAATAGTAGGCATATTATTTTGAAAAAGTATGAGGAGATATCTCATGGTAACCAATATAAATAGTATAGGAAACTAAACAACGTCGTCTAGAAGGCCTTTCTACCACAAAATACTAATTGAAAGTGAAGACAAATTGATCAAAAAAATTAAGGCATGTGTCAAAACTTCAAATAGCTTGTTGCCATCAGAAGTGGTTGACTGAACAAAAAGAGTTGTTGTAGTTTACCCTTAGGGGCTCTACTAGAAATAATCATTCATTTCAAATGCAGGCTTGTGTGGTTGTTTAAGTGAATACTAAGTAAAGAAAACAAATTTAAGTTCTCTGCATTAGCTATCGCTCAAACATTCCTGAATATTGCATCGCCATAAAGTAATTCCTCAGCCCATCAGCTCTAAAATTAGGACAAGCTTAGTTTGGTTTGAAGGATTAGAAAGAAATGAAATGAAAAGAGTGATAAAGAAATAAATTGAAATTGGTTTTCATCTAATTGTTTGATGAGAAAATTTTAAAAAAAATTCTTTGATGCTCGGTTCCATAATGTTCAGATAAATTTTACGTTTTCTCATTCATCAAGCTTAACTATGGACTTGTTCATGAAAAAAAATACATTTATTCACATTTTAATGATAAACCCAATTACATAATAATTACTTCAGAAACAATTATATAAGTAAAATACAGTCCCTCCCATTCCTTCGAATCAAACATACACAAGAAGATGTGGCCTGCAGCCAATAAGAAGGAAATCTTCCATTATAGAAGCATAGTTCCTATAGTAAGGAAGAACTGGCGATAAAAATACCAGTCATATATTCTCTTCTCTGACGCAAAATCGAATGATTTCACAGTTTCTGGAGAGGTGAAGCCACAATTCGTCATAGCCGCAACTGGCCAGCAAAAAAGGCGTTAAATCCAGCTCCAATAACAGAAGGCATTAAATAAGATGCGTGGGTAACTGAACTTGAAAAAGATTTCCTGTTCGGGTGGCTTAGATTCCAGCGGAAAAATGCAATGCCTAAGCAACGGGAGCGGGTAGTAGAAAAGAATGGGCTTAATCTGTACAGGGAGCGCTGAGAGAGAACGGATGGCCCAGCGACTGCCATGAGTTAGCGAGAGAAGCTGATAGGAAGTCCGATCGATCAATTAGCCAATCGACGATAAACCCTCAACTGGGGATAAGGCGGGTGCAAGACGCTTGAATCCGCGGTGATAAAGAAAAGATTGAGTTCTATGGTTTGTAGCCACGAGCGTAAACAAGCCGAACACGAGCTCACGAGCGAGTCTTACTCAGCTTGTGTTTGGCTCGCTTATATTTCAAACTAAAAAAGTGTGTTCGTGTTCGGCTCGTGCCGAACACGAGCTGTTTACGAACAAAGAATCATTTTAACAATCTTAATCATGTATTAAGGCAATAAAGGCTTGAGCAAGATTTAAAAAACTTTTTATTATATTAAAATATCATTTGAATCAAATTTAATAATTTTTATTCTATTTTCTTTATCGATATTTTAATTGATTATAAATCTTTGTAGCCTTGTAGTCAATTAGATTTTTTTAAAATACTATTATATATATATATATATAAATTTGATGAGTAGTATTTCGAGCCAAAACGAGCCGAACACGAACGAACACATCTTAGTTCGCATTCGGCTCGTTAACTTATCGAACGAAATTAACGAGCCGAACACAAACTTCTTAACGAACCGAACAGAAGCTGTTCGCGAACAACGAGCCGTTTTGACAGTCCTATTTGTAGCTCACCTTTAAAAAAAGGTTGAGTTTTAAAGAAGAATTTACATACATAGCACACAATACTTGCGCATTTATTTATCTCACACCTAAATTTAAATATTATTTCTGAAGCACCCTTTGAATCTAAATTTTAAATATTATTTCTGAAGCACCCTTTTGAATGAAAACAGTGTAATTCATATTTTCATATATCATTTTATACATTAAAAAATGTGTTTAGCTTGTAAAAATTAAAATTTGGGTGAGAGAAGTAAATGCATAGGACTTGGGTGTTATGTATGTAAATTTTCATTTGTATGACCAGATCGTGGCGACACGGATTTTGATGCAAAGCTAAGGAACGTGGCAAGTGAAGGTGTTCCCAGTTAAGATGTGACAGAACCAGTCAACAAACTAAATTGAATAATTAAGAAGATTAATGTCAAAGTCAGGAGATCATCATGGAGCTCTATCGAATTGTTCGGCTTTGCCAAACAAAAGACGCCTTATCATTCAGCGAACGAGGCGAGCGAACCAAAATTCGAGAGGAAGCCATGGGAATGTCCAACCAAGGAACCTTCATACCATCTTCACGTGGTTTGATCTATATTGTCAAGAAAACAAGCACGGGACAAAGAATAAGAAATATGTCGTTGTTAATCAATAATTATCTATTAGCCTAATTAAATGTATCATGTATATGACCGAGATGCACCTGCATTTCCTTACATGGGAGAGGGTCAAACGGTAATTATGTACTCAATGTGTCTTCTAAACCAATAAATAGGAGACTATTTCATGAGAAAAGACTCTAAACACTTTTTCTTACTATTTACTCTCTTTTCTTTTATTCGTTTCACGTGCTCTATTCATTGGGTGTGACTCCAAGACACTTTTGAGTTCAACACCATAAAATGTGCGGTGAGCGGGAATCATGCCACCAACATTAAGAGGAGCACAGTGCAGCGACAAACCAAGCGCCCAAGAGACATTAAACCAAGCAGATGTGGATGGTACAAAAAAGATTGTAAGGAAAAAAGTAATCAAGATAAAGGAGCAGTTGATGCTAGAAATGAGAGAATAGATGGTGGGTGTCTTTCAAGAAGCCCTAGCCAGAGAAGGCCAAAACCCATAAAGTCATAATCAACAAGAATATAATTGTTAAAGGGCCGACCCCCGGGATGGACCAGCAACCAACGATAGGCAAGACGAGTCGATACCCAACGGTTGAAGGTCTTAACCAATAGAAGACAAGGTGATGACTCGCATTACCAAAATAACGTTGGATCAGCCCCGATAGAGAGACATCGGACCATACAAATCGCAGTGTTAAAAATGACAGCTTCAATACCCTAATCGACAGCCAGCCCACCACAATGAGCAATCGACGACCCAATTAAAGCAACTCAAGAGGACTCCCCTTAGAATTTCGATGACAAAACTAGTGGAAGCCATCCAAGCTAAAGATTACCTCAAGAAACCACATCCAATGAGGGTCAAAAGCTCAGCCCAAAACCCGAACAAATTATGCACCTATCAAAGAGACTGCAATAAAGACATGAAAAGAGTGCAGGCACCTTAAAAGTATGGTTGAAGAGTTAATTAAGGATGGAAAGGTGAATGAATTTGTGGTTGTCGAGGCAATTACCCACGCCTAGTGGGGATAATGATGAGCCTGTCTAAACCAACACCATCTGAATCACAGGTATAATAGGGGCCATACTCAAAGGAGGCGAAGAGTTCTTGTGGTGATCAAGCCTGAAAAGAGTCTAGTCGGGAGAATTATGCACCACCACTCTTGTCCCAAGTAGGACCGTGCATCCACCCATAATGTTCACTAATGAAGACCTACCGGTTAAAGGTAACCCTTACAACAATGCAATTGTCATTTTAGCATTGATTAACAACTACAAAGTGGGAAGTATACTCATCAACACTGTGAGTTTGGTGAACATCTTGCAAATTCATGTTTGACAAGCTCAACCTGGTGGCACAGCAAATGACAGCATCGTCTGAGCCTCTTTTTTCCTTCTTAGGGGAAAGAAAGGAAGCCATTGGAATGATTACACTGACACTCACTTTGGGGGACAATAATCATTAATTTGTAAGGTTTGAAGATTTCCTAGTAGTTAACTCTCTGCCCATTTACAATGTCATCTTCAGTCAGCCGCTGCTGAATAATTTTCAAGCCATGACATCCACCTTCCTTGTAGCTGTGAAGTTCTTAGGAGAAGGGAAGATCATTACTATTTGGTTAGATCTGGAGCAATCGAGAAAATGTTACCTCCGGGCAATAACTAGCATCGGCCAAGAACCACTTGAACTGTAGCACCAAAGAGAGGGCAGCCTTGAGACCAGTTGAGACCACCCTAGAGGTCCGTGCAACAAATGAGGAGATGGGTAAATTCTTTTTAATTAGCTAAGTTTTTTTATCCCATTCAAAGGAACTTTTTATCTATACACTCCAAGAGAATCGAGACATCTTCACCTAGTTCGTTGCCAAAATGATTGATTGAACATCAATTCTATTGTTTGGTTGGTCAAAGAGAAGTCGGAATCATCGGTCGCCACTATAATCTGGCCAATCTAAGAAAAAAGTAAATAAGCTATTGGAAGCGGGCTACATTAGTGAAGTGCAAACCCAATGTGGGTATCCAACGTGGTTATGTTACAAAAGTCCGATGAGAAGTGGTAGTTGTGCATCAACTTTACCAACCTAAATGTTGTTTGCCCAAAAGACAGTGATCCACTGTCAAGGATCGACATGTTGGTAAATTCATTGGTCAGACACTGCATGATGAGCTTTCTGAACATTTTCTTTAGCTATCATTAGATCAAGAAGCATCACACCGAAATAAAAAAATGGCATTTATCACTTGTGAGGGAGTGTATTGTTACAATGTAATGCCCTACGAGCTCAAGAATACTGGTGATACTTATCAGTGACTGATGCATGTACTTTTCACCTAATATAAAGAAAGGAATGTTGATGTGTATGTAGATAATGTATTGGTAAAAAGTAAAATGCCTGAGCAACACATAAACAACCTAAAATAAATAATTAAACCCCTTAGAAAATTTAATATTAAATTGAAACTCTTGAAATGAATTTTCAAAGCTTCGACTCAAAAATTTTTCGATTATCTCCGAACCCCTGAAGGCATCAAGGATAACCCAAAAAAGGTGCAAGACCTACTAAACATGCCTCTTCCCCGAAACACGAAGGAAGTGCAAAGGTTGATTGATTGAGTAATAGGGCTTTGTCGATTCATATCCAAGTTGGGTGGCAAATGTGCAACATTCATGCAAACCCTTAGAAAGGTCAAACATTTTGTGTGGACTATCGAGTGCGAAAAAGCATTCAGAAGGCTCAAAGACTCTCTAACTTCACCTTATAGCCCACAAAAGCGTAGTCAAGTCTGACTGACTAATCCATTTTTGTTGGATTCACAGATTTTTCCATAATTCATTTATTGTTGTGAATGTATAATTCAGCCAAACCACTTGTCTGTTGATGATAAGCAGTAGCAATTCTATGATTTATATGATACTTCTTTAATAACTTCTCCATTATGGCATTTCTAAAATAACTTCCCCCATCAGTTATGATAACCCCCAGCATCCCAAATCTATAAAATATGTTCATTTTCAAAAACCTAGCACCAAATTAAGCATCACATCGAGGTAAAGCAACAGCTTCTATCCATTTGGATACATAGTCCACTGCTAACGGTATTTATAAATTTTTGAATGATGGCATAAATGATCCCATGAAATCTAATCCCCAAACATCAAATATTTCAACTTCTAGCATATAATTGAGGGAAATCTCACTTCTTCAAGAAATATTGCCTACTCGTTGACATCTATCAAATGTTTTAATATAAGTATTAACATCTCTAAAGATAGTAGGCCAATAAAATCCAAATTGTAAAATTTTTTATGTTGTTTTATCAACACCAAACTGTCCCTCAAAATCAGAATTATGACATTTTTGGATAATTTCATAAGTCTCTTCTAAAGGTACACATCTTTAAATGATCAGATCTTTTCATTATTTATATAAAAATGGGTCATCCCAAAAATAAGTCTTAGCTTCAGAAATAAATTTCCTCTTTTATTGGTATGTCATTCCATAGAGTATAATATCACTAACAAGAAAGTTCACAATGTCGGCATACCACGGAACATGCCACTCATTAATTTTGAACAATTTTTCATCTGGAAAATGTTCATTAATTTCTTTTTCAAAATAGAGTGGTTTTTCAAACTTAAGCCTGTACAAATGATCCGCAATTTGATTTTTAGTTCCCTTCCGATCTACTATTATAAAATCAAATTCTTGTAAAAGAAGAATCCATCTTATAAGTCTTGGTTTAACATCCTTTTTTTCATTAGGTACTTAATAGCAGAATGATGTGTATGCACTACTGAATGATTTTCAATTAAATATGATCTAAATTTATCAAAGGCATATACTATTGCTAATAACTCATTTCAGTTGTTGTATAATTAATTTGGGTTTCATTAAGAGTTTTACTAACATAGTAAATTACTTTGAAAATTTTATCATATCTTTGTCCTAAAACAGCTTCAATAGCATAATCACTAGCATCACACATCAGTTCAAAAAGTTTTCCCCAATCTGATAAAACTAGAATTGGTGCAGTGACTAATTTTTTCTTTAATAACTCAAAAGCTTTTGGTCACTCTTCATCAAATTTGAAAATTGCATCTTTCTCCAGTAAATGACATAAAGGCTTAGCAATTATTGAAAAGTCTTTAATATATTGCATGTAGAATCCAACATGTCCTAAAAAACTCCTAATTTCCCTTACATTTGTTGGATAATGTAAATTAGCGATCATTTGAATTTTAGCAGGATCTACTTCTATACTATTTTTTTATACTTTATGTCATAATATAATTCCTCCTACTACCATAAATTGGCATTTTTCCCAATTAAGGACTAAATTTGTTTCTTCATAGCACTTAAGAACTTTTGATAAATGTTCTAAACATGAGTCAAATGAAGTTCCAAACACTAAAAAATTATCCATAAATACTTCAATTCATTTTTCAATTCAATCACAAAAAATTGCCATCATACATTTTTGAAATGTAGCAGGGGCATTGCATAAACCAAAGGGCATTCTTCTAAAATCAAATGTATCATATGGACTGGTAAAAGTTTTTTTCCTCTTGATCCTCAGGAGTTATTTGTATTTGGTGATAACCGGTATATCCATCCAGAAAACAAAAGTATTTATGCTAGCTAGTATATCCAGCATTTGATCTAGAAAGGGTAGTAGAAAATGATCTTTCTTAATTGTCTATAATCAATGCATATTCGCCACCCTGCAACATGTCTAGTAGCTATTAACTCATTATGTTCATTCACAGTCACAGTTACGCCTCCTTTTTTAGGAACACAATGAATTAGACTAACTCATGCACTATCTAAAATAGGGTAGATAATTCCAGCATCTAACCTTTAAAATTTCTTTCTTTACAACTTCTTTCATAACAGGATTCAATCTCCTTTAAAGATTAGCCCTAGGTTTACAGTTCTCTTCTATATGAATTCTATGCATACAAATTGAAGGACTGATTCTTTTAATATCAGTTATTGTCCATCCAAAGGCTTTCTTAAATTTTTTTAAAATTTTCATCAATCTTTCATCTTCTACCATTGTTAACGTTGAGGAAATTATAACTGGTAAAGTAGAAGAATCTCCTAAAAAGACATATTTTAAATGATCAGGAAGTAACTTCAACTCAAGTTCAAGAGGTTTTTCTGTTGATGGACAAAATGTTTTATCTTTTTCTATCGTGTCCAAAATTTCAAAACTTTCTCGAACATAGTTGGAATCTTCCTTAAAAAGTTCTTCACATTGATCTAATTCCTCTTCTTGCTCGTGTTCCAAATCTCTTACTTTAGATTTTTCTTCATAATTAGTTTTGAAATGACATTTACACAGATATAGCATAACATTCATTCTATAACATTCATCATCTTTACCTTTTGCAGGAAACTTCATTGATCTTGAAATGTTAAAAGTTACAATTTGATCATTGACGCACATTATTAATTCCCATTTTTGAACATTTATCATTGCTCTTCCTGCGGCTAGGAAAGGTCTCCCCAAAATGATAGGTATCTCTTTATCTTCCTTCATATCCAACACAATGAAATCAATAGGAAAGATAAATTAATCCACTTTCACTAGGACTTGCTCATTTAGGGTACGTTATTTAGGGTACGTTATTTAACGATCTACTAACTAGAGAGTTACAGTAATAGGGGTTATTTCTCTTAATCCCAATCTTTTAAATACTTGATGATGACATAAGTTTAATGCTTGCACATAAATCACATAAAGCTTTCGCATAAAATTTGTCTCCTATCGAACATGGAATTGTAAAGCTACTAGGATCCTTAAGCTTTTCAGAAAGCTTTTTCTAAATAATAGCATTGCACTCCTCACTAAGTGCAACAGTCACATTA
The DNA here is from genome assembly GCA_003013225.1 of Phalaenopsis aphrodite. NCBI lineage: Eukaryota > Viridiplantae > Streptophyta > Magnoliopsida > Asparagales > Orchidaceae > Phalaenopsis > Phalaenopsis aphrodite. The sequence continues at coordinate 455,474 of NEWO01000486.1, forward strand.
TCTTCAAACTTAATTTTTCTGTTGAGAGTATCCTTCATAAACTTTACGTAGTTATGCATTTGTTTTAAGGCATCAGCAAATGGAATATTGATTGTAAGCTTCTTAAAAATTTTCTAAAATTATGAAAATTGTTTATCCAACTTCCATTGACAAAGTTTCTGAGGAAATGGAGGTGATGGTTTTTCTAAGTTAATTTTAAGTGGAGAAATAGGTCTTTCAAAATATTTTAAAGCGTCCTCTTTTGATTCTTTAATTTCTTCTCTCTCTGCTTCAGTTTCTTTTTGAATCTTACCATCCAACTCTCTTCCACTTCTAAGTTGAACGGCTTTTACTTGCTCTTTATTCTGGTCTTTCAGATTTATTTTAGTATTACTAGGAAGCGTTCCTTGAGATTTTTTACTTAATGAATTTGCAATTTGTCCAAGTTGATTCCCAATATTTCTAATTGTAGCTCCTTGACTTTATAACTGATTTCTCATTTGTAACATCACTTCTTCTATAGACCACTTCTTCTCCTTAAATTGTGGATTACTGTTGAAACCTAGAGGATAAATAGATCTATAATTATTCTTCCCTTGGTTGTTTCAGTTTCCTAATGAGTTTCCTTGATTGTTCCCCCATTGCTGATTATTACCACCCGTAGTATTATTCCAATTAAAGTTGGGATGGTCTTCCAACCTGGGTTATAATAATTTGAATATGGGTTATTGTGCTCGATATTTATGGCATTGAAAGTCTCTAATGATGCTTGAGAATCTACCATTTGGCTTAATGAATTCTCTTCAATCATGGAGATTAGTTGAAAAAATTCATTCCAAATTGGTCAAACTTCCTTGAAATTGCAGCAACTTGATTTGCTAAGATAGTAAATGCATCAAATTCATGAATATTGGCTATTTTCTTTGGATTTACCCTCTCAGAAGGCCATTGAAAATTATTATTATCAGTTTCTTCAATTAAAGCATAAGCGTCATGAAATGATTTTGACATCAATGAACCACCAACAGCGACATCGATAATAGATCTAAAAGATCCAACTAATTCATTATAAAAAGTATGAATTATTAACAAATCTGGTATTGCATTGTGTGGACACTTTCTTAAGAATTTTTTAAATCATTCACATGCTTCATAAATAGATTCCTCTTCAAACTTATTAAAAGATATAATATCATTTCTAAGCTTCGCAATTTTTTATGGTGGAAAATATTTAGCAAGGAATTTTTGTGCTAAATCACCCCAAGTTCTGATAGATCCAGGTGCTAATAAATTCAACCACATCATAGCTTACCCCTCAGTGAGAAAGGAAATAACCTAAGTCTTATGACATCATCTGATACACCATCATATTTAAATGTAGCGCACAATTCTAAAAAATTAGCAAGATGTAAATTTGGATCTTCAGTTGGTGATCCCCAAACTGATTATTTGATACAATTTAGATAATAACAGGTTTAAGCTTAAATGAATTAGCTACTACAATAGGTTTTTGAATACTATAATGAAGTTCATCTACCGTAAGGTTGGCATAATCTCGTAAAAGTCTAAATTCTTGATGAATTTCAGCATTTTGATTGTTTTGGCTTGTCATTTTTGTAATTATTTTAGATTTTTCAAGATTTTTACTTTTTTTTTTGTTTTTTTTACTTTTTAAACAGTTCTGACTAATTCAAAATTGTAGGGTACTAGTTCTTTAGAACCTGAACTACACATACACTAACATAAAATAAAATAAAATAAAATAAAATAAAATAAAATAAAATAAAATAAAACTCATAAAATAAAGTACTATAACTTCTTAAAGTTTAAATAAGACTTTCTAAAAATAGAAATTTGCTTTTAAATCAATCTTCTTATTTAATTTCCCCAATAATGGCTCTAACAACTTGATCCCGACTGTTTATATGCAAGAGTATAACAATGAATTTAATTATAATTTTCACTTATATTTCCTTACTTTGCAACAGAACCAAAAACTTGATCCTGGTGAAAATAAGAATGTAACTCTTTAATTTATATATTGGGATACTACATAAGTATATGTAACTCTTTTTTATTAAGACCTGAATATCGAACCCATAGGAAAATTATGCAATATGCACTATCAAACAACAAACTTTCTATTCTAAAAAGATAATTACTTAAACTATAGATATTTTCATAGCATTAAAATTCAAATCTTTTTGGTATTTATGATATTTTGACAAAACAATAACAACTAAATAAGATAACGTGAATTTATGTAAAAAAAATCACTTGATATGAAAATACCTTTCTTCTTATCATGAATCAGTAATAATTATAGGAATTCTATTGTGGAAGTGTGCTAATTGTGTTGTACCAAATAGGAGTAATTATATTCTTTACCCCAATTAGAGATGCTATAAAGAACATTGGCTAATTTAAAGCTTGAAAAGTTCTGAAAACCGGCTAGACTGGGAAGATACCAGTTCTCACTCTAAAGTTCTCTTAATTCCCTCCAACTGGGGGCTAACATTTTATATCAAAACCTAAAATAATAAACCAAGTTGGGGGCTTTAACTTGTCATATTAAATTCCTCTAACTCTACACCCTTGAAAGTTTATTTCCCTATTTATTTGCACTAAATAATATGAGTTACTTTCTCATTCATACAACCTCATGTGATTCTTTCTAATTGTTAACTGAGACGATAACATCCCGGTTCTTACATGTTCTCACAATAAATTTTAGCATCTAGATGGGCCAGATCAAGAAGTAAATGAAGTACATGGACTTAAATCATCACAACTTCTTCTAACATTAAATAGTAATACTCTCCACAACTTCCATCCAACACTTTACTTACTTATCATTTTAAGGAGAAAGATAAGGAAAACTACTTAGAATCCATGGAGAAAACAAAACCCCTCTTTAGTTTAAAAGTAGAATCATTGTCAAACCAACAATAAGTCTGGATTAAAACTAAAAGTAGTTAAAAAAATATATAAAAAAATTATCTCAAATCCTCCATCAAACTCTTGAAGTTCCTTTGAATCTCTTCTCTTTTACAACACTCTTGACTCTCACAATAAAACTAAAAACAAAAAGGATAAAGTAAATTTGTGGTGCCTGAAAATCTCTCCAAAACTCTCTCCTTTCCAACACTTTTCAGAACTTTCAAGCACTTTAAAATGTCTCAGCTTCCATCTTTTATAAATCTCCAAGAGGTGCATTGGAAATTCTTCAAAATGTGTCTAAATTTGATGTATTATCCAAGGGATACCTCTTTTCACAAGTATTTTAAAAATATTTTCGTTCCTATTGGTCATGACCACCCTCTTTAGCCAATAGGTGCCTCAAATGTTTCTTCAAAATCCAGCCAACTGAAGAAAACCGCCAAATAACTGCCACTGACACTTAAGCGCAAGGCATCTGGATCATAGGCAGAGCCTTCTCTATTTCACCGGTGCGTAAGCACCAGATCTGGCGCTTAGGGTTGAAAACACTTTTGAACAAATTTCACATTTTTGCTCCAAATTTGATCCTTTTTCACTCCTTTTAGCATTTTTCAACTTTTTAACTTATACCTGAAAGAAAAACAAACAAATACCTTCCATTAAAGCACAATATCTAAAAAATAAGTATAAAAAAACGTCTAAAAATATTATATATTTTAGGTGTATCACGCATCATGCGCCAACTCCCTCTTAAATGGCGCATCTGGCGCATCATGCACCAGTATGTTGAAGACCATGTTGTTCTAACTTTTAGCACATCTGGAGCCAATACAACACATCTGGCACCAATCCGACACATCTGGCGCCAATCTGGTTCATCTGGCGCCACTTCGGCGCATCTTGCGCCGATGTCGGCACTATTTTTGGTGTGGGGTTTGCCTGTAAGAAGCTGTCGGTCATCGGAATTGAAATCCCATTGCCCGCTTCGGAAGGACGTTAAAAATTTTAGTTTTGAAAAAGATGAAGTCAAACTGACCCCATAATTTTCATATTTTAAATGAAAGAGCGCTTCACCTCAAATCCCAAAGGATGAGCACAAGAATTGAGGGTGAGGCTCAATCAAATAAACTAAAGAAAGTTATGACNTTGTGAGAGAGTGAGTGCGGTAAGTGTCTCTAAGAGTTGGAAGAGGAGAGGAAAAGTGAGAGATTTCTTCTTTCTTACATTTCTAAGAGAGATTTAAGTATTATTGTAAAGAGAGAAAGAGATTCAAAGGAATTTTAAGGGATTTTCTTGGAGAGGAGATCGAGTTAAGTTGTTTTACTTTTCTTTCTTGTTTTGTAAACTAGTTTTTATATATATAATTCATATTTTTTTGTATCTTCCTCATGAAGTCTGAGAATATTTCCTTATCCTTCTCCCTACAAAGAGAAATAGTCAAGTGAAGAATCAAGATTGTTGTGCAATATTTCAATTTAATAGTTTTGATGATTCAAACTTCAAACTTCATTTACTTTTTTATATGTCCAATTGAATTGTTATAATTTGTTGTGAAACATACGATCCAGGAAGGCTATGCTTTCTACAACAATGTAAGAATCACATTTAATTTCATGGATGAGAATGTAGTCCATGGGGTTGAGTGGAAATAAATAGAAAAATATTCATTAATGGGCATATAATTGGAGATTTTAGGGTGACAAACTAAAATCCCCAATTTGGTCTAGGAGTTTGGAAACTAAAGTGAGATATTAGCCCTCTGGTAAGGGGAATGTGAGAACTCTAGAGTGAGAGCTTGTATCTTCCCAACTTAACCACAGATTTATGGACTAAATATTGGATAAACCAATGTTCATTGTCGCTTGTAAAAAGGATAAATAATATAATTACTCCTGTTTGACACAATACATTTTTTTTTCAATTTGATAATTCATTAACTATAATCTCATTGTAAGAGGAAGGATGCTTTCTTAAATTTGAACTCTTAGTCACAAATCCTAGTTTAGTTTTTAGTAAATTTAGGTTTGAAGTTTAGAGATTTAGGTAGTAAACGTAGTTTCTTTAGTGGCATTAAACAACTTTTGACCTATTTTCTTACTTAAGTTTTCTATAATTTAAATATTATGCTTTTTGTGTGATTTCCCTAACAAATTTATACCTCCCTGTGGGATTGATACTTAAGACTCCATTAGAGCCCTTTATTACTTGAGTGATATGTATACTTGCGTTTGCAACCTAGTGGCGATTTGAAATTGAAAGTACACCTTAATTCATTAGGGGTGGCAACTTTAAGTATTTTAAAAGAGAAAACTTTTTTAAATAAAATAAATTTTATTATGATTGATCTGCATATTTTTTAGTATAGTTGTCTTGTGTGTTGTAGTGTTCAAAAACATTCATAACACACAAAAAGTCATGCATCAGTATCTTTCATTCGACCTCCTCATTGGTTGGCCTGCTGTAGTGGAAAGTATTTGTTTGTTGCATTCCTAGCTCATCACCTGTAATAAGTATCTTTACAGATTAACCTCTTGTTGTGTGGGTATTTGTTTGTGCCCATTATGATATTTTTGTG
>NEWO01000486.1:471122-482338 GCA_003013225.1 Phalaenopsis aphrodite
GCTATATAAGAATTGAGTAATATGTATGAAAATACGCTTATGTTTATCGATATTTAATACTTGACTAAGCTAATAAAAAAAGCACATGTGTCCTCCACGCACATATTATTATATAATAGTTCATGTATGGGAGAACACAATTTTTTATTTGATTCATATTTTTGTAATTAGATGAAACATAGAAATAATGTTTAAAATATATTTAAAAGATGAAGCATACTTAATAAAAATATATAATAATATTTCAAAGAAAAAAAAGCTTTTTTTTATTTTTTAGAGAAAGGTGAGCACAAAAGGTCAATATGCACAATTCAAATTTACAACCTCACGGTGGGAATCTGCACCTTCAACCATTATATCATTGTGTCAATGTAAGTGCACAAAAAATAAAAATAAAAATTTATTTGTGATCATACATTAAAGCTTCTGAGGGGGAGAGTTTAGAATTGCTCAATCAAATATATTGATATTATTTTATACTACAAACTGGCAGAGAACTAACATGTTTTTGTAAAGATGCTAAGAACTATATTGATCACTGATTCATAAATATTCATAATTTGTGAAATAAGGCTACATAAATATTATCATAGAATATATTTTTTTATAATATTGAATGTAGAAATATGTCGTGTGCTAGAAAATTTCTAGTGATGGAGAAAAAAATAAATAATAGCTTAGTTTAAATATACAAAACATACAAATATAGAGATAACATGAGGTAGTAAAACATTTCCTTGAGAAACAAAAAAAATAAAAGAGAATCTATGGGGTTGGCCTACCCAAACTAGTCCATAATTGAAGTCACAGAGTTTTGCTTTTCATTAATTTTAGAGAATGCAATATTACAATAGTTATTATTCCTTTCATTGTTACAATAGAGTTTGGTGGATGACACTACCAATTAAGTGAGTAGATTTTAGAAACATTAATTATACAACAATATCTAGTCTTTGGGTTGTAATGTCCGTTGGTGGTGGTCGGCAATTACTAATGATATATGATGGCTACTCTCCTTTTTCTTCTTCTCTCATGTGCAGAATATGTTCTATTTATAATTTTTTAAAGTATTGTTTTGATAATTTTAACTAAAATCCCAAACACTATATTGAACAGTTTGTATAGATTCATTTGATCTAGGACCAACCTATGATCTTAGACTATTCTTTTAGCAGTTATGTATTTTAATGACCTCAAAATTTAATAGTCTTGTACTTGTTAGATTCCTTTTGTTAAGTTGCTTGATTTCACAACAAGTATGTCAAATTAAGTGATGCTTAATGCTTTAAGGTTTCTAATTATATTTTAAGTAATTCATCTGGGCTCATTTTGCCTCGAATTAATTTCATATTCGTATCATTGGAATTATATTGTTGAAGTCGTTAAATTGATTATAAATTTCTTGAAATTTAAAATTATATCTCAAGACATTGAGATTTGTTTTTGAACTTGTAGATTTTGTTGGGGAGATATAAGGCCTAAGATCTGATCAGAAGAATTGTTTTGGTTGGAAAATAGAATTCATTTGGGAACACAGCAGCAGACCTGCATATCTACCTAAGAATTGGTGGACTGGGGCAGCTTTGCTATCAATGTTTTCAAAAAGAATTAGAATTGTTGAATGTAACCTTTAGTTCTTTTACATGTATATCCTTATATCGGTTAATATAAAATTAAATTTCAACTTTTGGATGATGCAAAAATAATTGTAGGCAGGCGGATGTAGGGCCTTTTAGGTAGACTCAGCTTCAATATTGAAAAGAAAAGGTTAAAGAAAGTTTGATGGCCTCACCTTCACTCACACACACACACACACACACACACACATATATATATATATATATATATATTTCAAAAAAACAAATTGGTATTTGGCAGATGCCCGATTACCAATTTTTCATACGCTTGGCGCCATGATGAAAGCCTGCATCATGTGTCTAAATATTTGAAAACCCAACACCAATGGGGATCGAGCCCGTGACTTGAGGGGATTTACAGTGAACTTCGCCAACCAACAGGCTTTTGCTTGCGACGCGTACACACACACACACACACACACACACACACACACACACACACACACACACACACACATGTCCAAATATCGATTTCATATGCGCTAGGCACCATGATGAGAGCCCACGTCATGTGCCTAAATATTTGAGAACCCAGCACCACTGAGGATCGATCCCATGACCTGAGGGGACTTAAAGTGAACCCCACCAACCAACAGGCTACAGCTTACGGTGCACACACATATATAGACGCGCGCGCACCCACACATACACAATAAATATTGAAATTTCGGTTTTTCACATTTATAATAATTATCCGTCCATGAAACGATGTATTCACATTTTAGATTAATAATAATGATATTTTTATAAATACATAAAATTAAAGTGTTAGCAATAAAAAAGAAAAATTAAAAAATATATATATCACCTATATAAATATAAAAATGATATGATCTGTATCTAAATCTCCCTTCATTATATGATCGCAGAAACAGCAACTATATTAAAAATGCAATTTAGCTATTTCCCCCTCAAGATAAATTTTAAAACATTAATTTATTATATTTCTTTATCTTTAAGAAAATCAAATAATTTACCTTTTTTTTTTTTAAATGTAGGGTGTGTGGGAAAAAGGATCGGTCCCAAAATATTCGGAAAACCCCTCGAAAAATCGGTATTTATTTCATCACTAAAATTATTTTTCTTGTACTTAATATATTGACTGATAAATTATTTCAAATATCATTACATTTTTGCAGAGAGTCCCTGAAGAAATATATCGGATTCTGGAAGAAGCTGACGTCAAAATTCCACGGTTTGGCTCTGATGCTCCAGAATCTCTGGAGGAATTTCTTGCAGAAATGAAAACCAGTAAATCCGATGCAAAAGCGTTTGCATTAAGGCTTAAGGCTCTGGTATTATTTCTAATTCATTAATAATAATTGGGGCAATTACATGGAAAAATATTATATCTGCACTCCAGATGTAGCGCTACGTTCGAATTGCAATAGTTAAGAATATTTCGTTGTGTTATGAAAATGTTTTATCTGCTTTATTTGTGAAAAATTGAATGTTATTTGAAAAATTATATGTTGTTATTCGATTATTTTGCGGTGTTATTAGAATATTCATCCGCGTTACTTGATTTAGGATTTTGTTATTTGACATATTTCCCGTGTTATTTCAATTTTCACTAAGTTATTGGAATGACAGAACCTCAAATCAAGTAACACGGAGGAATATTCCAATAACACTTCAGCCTCAAATCAAGTAACGCGGGGAAATATTTTAATAATACCGTAAAATAATTGAATAACATCATATAATACTCAAATAACAATTTATTTTTTATAAATAATGTAGATGAAGTATTCCTGTAACAGAGCGAGATATTCTTAAGTATTCCAATTTGAATGTAGCTCTACATTCAAAGTCCTGATTTAATTTTTTTTCCCAAAGACATAAAAATCACATAATATTTCTCATGTATTTACCATCTATCACCTGAACATTCGATTTTTTACATGTCTGCCACTCGAATGCTTAACATCAAATTAAAATTAATATCTTCATCTTTATATTTTTAAAATTGAAATATACTTTCATGGATAAATTTATGACACCAAAATGTTATAATTATAAATATCAAACTTTATGTGTTAGATATTAAATAGATAAGAATTGTGTGGTATTTATGTAAATTACCCATAATAATAGCTAGTTTGAAATTGAATCTTAAACAAGCATTTATGTGTTTGAATGGCTCGCGCGCATTTTCTGTCCAGACACCTGACGTATCTCTACGTGCGGTGCAGGTTATTGCTGAGTTATTTTCATGTTACTTCTGTGTTATTTTCAATAATCCCGAAATAACTCAAAAATAACCCAAAAATAAAGACCGCGGGTTATTTCTGGGTTATTTCGGGATTATTGAAAATAACCCAGAAATAACCTGAAAATAACTCAGAAATATCCTGAGTCGCACGTAGAGCTACGTCAGGAGTCCGCACAGAAAAATTTTTGGAATGACTCAAGGTTCATAAAGTAGTTATATATTTTAGGTGTATTTTTATAAAATTTTGAGTATAATATAACAGTTAGATGAGTGAAGATGATTAACTAATATAGTTTTTAGCCAGTATTTATTGAAACAACCAATAAGAATAAGAAAATTATAATCAAGCTTAGTAGTTGACTAATTAGAAGAAATAATACTACTAGAAATACGATTAGAGATATAGCAAAGGATGTGCAGCGTACATTAGATGTTGCTTCACATGAACAATTTGTAAATTTGAAAACAAATTCAGATGTTTTTTTTCTAAATAGTTCTCATTTGTTGTTCTTGAAGCCATGCTGCATTATAGTTGTAAATAGTAGATAACATCATATTTTTTTTAAAGGATTTAAGTATGTCACAAGATCTTATATATACATTTGTATATATAATATCTAAATTTTTATATCTTATTACATATCATTTTAGTGCTTAGATAATAACAAAGTATATACCAATATATGATGTTTTTTTATGCTGAATTAGTCACAGAAAGTTGATACGTCAACAACAAATTTTATAATCCGACACAATTTTAAAGCGGGACACAAATCTTAGGACAAGTTTTTAGCAAGAAAGGTTAAAAATCATAAACTTATAATCAAACTAAGTGAATCAACGAGACAAACACAATGACACTAAAGTTGGTCCAATTCGAGTTAAATCAAGCCTATATCAAGTCATCAAGTCATCTTTGGAAGCTTCAAGTACCCAATTAGAATGTCAAATGAATTTCAAATTTGTTAAACTTATAATCGAATGAAGTATCTAAACAAAAAGAATCAAGTGAGTCTAAGATCACTCAATTCCAATATTATTAAGGCATTCAAATATTTACCCAATGTCATCCAATTAAGGAGATCTCGTTAGGTTGTCCGATAGAGTTGCTTGGATTCTTTTCTTGCTTTTAGGAAGGTCTTTCCTAGTCTTTATAAATTGAACTCTACCCCTTTTGTGATAGGGGGTGTAGACCTTGACTCAAAGGAAGCCCAAGACTTGGAGAAGAATGAGTCGAGATTCGATGTTCCACACTGAATATCCAACGAACATCACCCGCTTTTGCAATCACAAGACAACGTTAACCACCGCTCACCGTTGACCACCACCAACCACCCCTTGCTCATCATAATAAAGCCCCTTATGAAATCACAATGCACACTGTGTAATCCCAAATATGCTGCAAAGTAACAAAACATTGTGCTGAGTAACAACTAGATTTATAAAGTAAGGAAAGCATTCTACAGAGCAACACATTTCGAAGATGGTATAACAATGCACACTGAATACAATGTAGTGGCGTCCTCGCATATGATGCAATAATGCCTCCCGAAGATTATGTAACAAGGCATCTCAAAGATAGTATAACAACTCATTGAAGATGGTGAAAAACATACCTTGCATATGACATAGCAATGAACCTTAATAATAGTGTAATAACACACCCCAAAGATAGTGTAACAATACTCCTTAAATATGACACAAAAATAAACCAAGCATACGGTGCAACCATGCCTCCCGAAGATGGTGTAACAAGGCATCCCATAATAACTTCTTACAACTATTACCATGACATTAAACTATGATGTTTATGATATGTCGGTGCTAAAACAATCATATACAGCATTCATAATGGACTACTGCCTGTATAACAATCAACTATGGCTTTCACGACCCTTATAACTATTATTATTGAAATACAATTGTACATCAACTTTATAATTTTATTTCCCTAACTTGGGAGAAGAGTGAGCTAATGTACTCATCATTAAATAATGCATTATTTCAATTTATCTAAGCCTCGTGGTTTTTCCATCTTTTAAAAATTTCCACATATAAATTATGGTGTATCTATGTGTCACTTTAGTTACCTGAGTATGTACTGATTTTTTGTGCAATGATAAGACATTAAATAATCACTTTATTATCGTGAATCTTTTGACACACATCTATTTGGTGTAATATGTAGGAAGTGAAGCTTCTCTCAACGCTTTCTTCAAGTCTGATATGCTTAGTTTTTATTTTGTCTGCTAATGATATGCATCATTCAACTAGAAAAGGAGTCATTTTTGTACCTTTTCAAGACCATTTATTTACATTCTTCAATATGGAGCACAACCTTCGTTGTAATCTCCAAAGTTCTAACGTCCCTGACATAAATGTGGTGGGGTAGTCTTCCCGCATCTTATTCAAACATAAAATATATGAAAACTACTTCTACACTGAGTAGTAACCTTCATTAAAGTCTTGAAATGTCATTCATGTTAACATTCTAGGCACAACTGTGGTAGGGTAGTCATTTCACACCTCATTCAGACGTGAAGTCCTCGAGAACTATTTTTAGACTTAGCGAAAAACCTCATTGCAAAGAGCACTTTTTCATCATTCCCTCACTGTACTGAAGTTTCTCATTAATTGGATTAAGAAGCCAATCTCTTCAAGGTCTGATACACATGCTACTTTACATGCTCATGTGGATAATGCTCCCATCGAGGGACAACAAATCCAAGAATAATAACAAAAAGTTATCAAATGTCATCCTTGAACATGGTCGCATCTATATTTAAAAAATAATATGGTTTAATTCAACCAATGCCTTATTCTACCCAAGAGACTCAATTCGACATCTTCTATTCCTTGTTACTATCACCAATTAAAAGCTTCGACAAATAGCCTCGAATAAGTCAAAAATTCTTGGTGGATTTCACATGATTTTGCCTATCACAGGTTAATGACATTAAGAGAATGCTCTGGTTATGCAACATAGGATGAGTACTACATCCTTAAAAGGTTTTCCTTTTGACTTAATTTTAATACATGTTACCATCATCAAACATCTCTAGCTATACAACCTAGGACAACTTTTAAATAATTTAAGGATTATAACTAACTTCTTCTACTATAGGCAGTGGTCCTTAAGTGGATGCACTCTGACCATACAACTTATACAATCAAACATTCTTAGTGATGACCCAAAATTTTGGTGACATCGGCTCAAAAGATACACAACGACATCTTGTAACAACATAAGAGATGGGAAAACCACAACTCAAAAGGAAATGCAAAAGCAACATCGACAACAATGTCAACTTTTTTGCCATACCAAGCAAAATAAAGATGTATAGGCAAATATATTGTCGTAGTATACGAATGTCATATCAACCGACTGAACTACAATGGCCAAGACTAACTAGTACAAAGACTACAACTATTGCAAAATCCTCCTCATTGTTAAAAGGATATTGTTGATCTTTGTATGCTCATTTTCTATGCCCTTAAGAAAGGAAAAACTCACCTTCAAATGGTGTCGGCTTTGCCTCCTCAAAATGTTGGTACTTCCGTAGATTTTTAAGGGATGGAATTTTTCAAATATCAACATCATAGTTGTTATCAACTCCAACTACCAAGACATATGGAAGTTATTACAACTCATACAATTGTCAACTTTGCTTATGTTGCCTACTTCTATTATCACAAATCATGCAGCTCTCAACTCTGACCTCTATAACGTACAAACGTTATCACAATGCAAATAACTCCCAATTTTACTCTTTGCGGCCTACGAACTTTGTGGTTGGCGAACATTATCACAATTAATGCAGTTCCCAACTTCAGCCTCTATGACTTACATGTGTTATCATAACTCGTGCAGCTCTCAACTTCAACTTCTATGGCCTACGAACATTATCAAAGTTTTTACAACTCCAAACTCCAACATCTGCACCTTATGGATGTTATTACAACACTCTGTTATGACATATGTGACCAATTAAAATCTACGCAACATCTCTAAACTCTAGCCTCTGTAGTCTATTAACGTTATTACAAATCTTTAGTATGACCTCTATGAATAATCCTCACTTCTAAAGGAATTATTTACGACCTATATGACTAACCACTATCATGACTTACAACTACGAGCTTTATTACAAGCTCACACTACAACCACTGTCAACAACATTCACAGCGGATCACTACCTCCATAACAATAGACTACGGTCTTCACGACATTACTATTATAGTTGAAACACCATTGTACATCAATTTTGTAATTCCATTTTCCCTAAATGAAAACAAGAGTGAGCATGTGCACTCATAATCACATAGTAGATTATTTTAATTGGCCTAGACCTCATCCTTTATAACCCTTTCCAAGAATTTCCACATAAAAAAACTTATGGTGTCTCTATCTGTCCTTTTAATTACCTGAGTGTGTTGGATTTTCATGGAATGTTAAAACACTAATTAATCATTCTACCGCCGCTAATCTTCCTACATGCATGGAAATTAATATTTTTTGTGTGTTTTATAGGTTTGAATGGTATATATAGAAATTTAAAAATGTAGGTGTTAGATATATTAGCTAGTGATAAATTTATGTAAATTTTTTAAATCCTTTAAAATTTATTAAGGATTTTCTAGGATCAATTTTACTTTTTTATTTTTTATTTTTATTTTTTTCTTTTGTTTTTAAGAATATATTTTATTGATGATTTTTTATAGAATTTTATTTTTTATTTCTAAAATAAATTAGTATGTTTTTGAAAAAGAAGTTTTATGTATTTAAACACATTAAAAAAATTTATTTGTGTTTAATGTTTTTAAAATAATCATACCTTAAATAAATAGTCAAATATATTTTATTTTAAATTAAATATAAATAAGATAAATTAAAAATAAAAAAAAACAAAAAATAAAATCAAAACAAATCCTAAAAGGTCTCTAACATACTCTCTATTTCTTGGTAAAGAAATCATTACTTTAAACTCTCGTGCTACTTAACTTTTCCAGAAATTTTCAAAAAAATTATTTTCGATTATAGTAACTGCTTCCCCGTAGGTGGTCTGACATCTTATATAAATACAAGTACAATAATCTTTTACAAATTATTTGATATGATTTCTATGAGAAATTATTATAAAAAAAATAAATAAATAAATATTTTCTTCCTTTATTAAGGCATTTATATAATTGAGAAAATCTACAAAATAAGAATGGTTTTTATCAAATTAAGAAAATTAATTTGGGAACCAATTGTAGCGATCTATTCTAGTAAATACATAAATTTTGGCATATAAAATTTCTATTATTTATTTATTTATTTATTTTTGGAAAACTGCTAATATATAATATAAAAAAGCTTTAAAATATATACATTTGAACAAAATGAATTGAAATAATTATTTTATTTACAGCATTTCTTTTAAACTAGTCTTAAAATAAATGCAAATATTATATTGTTAAAAATTTCGATCATTGTTAAATGCAAACAAATCGTTCTGCAACTCTTCTAAATTCTTACAAACTGGATCCCACCAGATCAAGCTTCTGGAACAGAAAACCCGCATCGCCAAAATCCAAGAATTCCTCTACCGCCACGTAGCATCCAGCAGCATCCCCAAAACCCTACACTGCCTCTCCCTCCGCCTCGCCGCCGAGCACTCCACCAGCGCAGCCGCACGATCCCCTCTCCCTCCCCCCGATCTTGTGCCAGCCCTCGTCGATAACTCCCGCCACCACTTCGTACTCGCCTCCGACAACGTTCTCGCCGCCGCAGTCGTCGCATCCTCCCTCGTCCACCACGCACTCCTCCGCAACTCCGTCGTCGTACACATAATCACCGATCGCAAGACCTACGCGCCTATGCAGGCTTGGTTCGCGCTCCATTCGCTTGCGCCCGCCGTCGTGGAGGTCCGAGCACTCCACCACTTCGACTGGTTCGCGAGGGGGCGAGTGCCGGTGCTGGAGGTCATGGAGAGGGATCGAGAGGCGAGGTCTCAGTTTCAAGGAGGGTCTGCTGCTATCTTGGCGAGTGAGACGGAGAAGCCGGTGGTGGTGGCGGCGAAGCTTCAGGCGTTGAGTCCCAAGTATTACTCCATTATGAATCATATCCGGATTTACCTACCGGAGGTATGTGTATGGCTTCTGAGATAACTTCATTTAAGCGAAGTTTACATGCATCCCACATATTTAACATTAAGCTTTATTTATTTGCATTTATATCAGTTCAATCATTCATATTACATACAATATATTGTCATTTTAGCTTAAAAAAATTTGAACCATACCTTTAGTGCATATGCAAGTTGGCATGTGTTTAAAGATTAAAGTTTAGGAGTTAGATATGTAACGCTTAGGTATTGAGTGGTATGCATGCAAATCTTTCTATTTTTTTTATTTAGTTTGGTAAATTTATGCTTGGAAAAAACATGTTTTATTTGAGAAAAAGTTGACAATGGTGATTTTTGTTTGAAAAATGTCGACGAACCTAATTCGATTGACTACCCTAACCGATCTGCCGGCCACATTGTCGGATGGACTAAGCAACGAAAAGATGCCAATGAAGACAATAATAATATATTAATTTCAGGAGCATAATAACCAGTCCAGTAGGAGCATAATGATCGATCTACTAGAAATGCCAATAGTAGCAGAGATCGTCGTCCGACCGACCCACAGTGAAGGCTTCAACCTACAAATTCTCCTTTGTTGAACGGAGATCTCATAAAACGACCCACCTGAATGTTCGACCGGTAGCACCTCTGGCCGACCACCTCACTGCTCTGGCCAGCCGCATACCTCCGAAGGCCCAATCTCAAATTAAGGGAAGATTTGCATGCATACTACTCAATTCTTATATACTTGTGTATTTACATAAATACCACTCAATTCGTTTGTGCTTCCAACAAGCAACAAGCTACCCTCCGGCTGCCAGCAAGCCACCCTCTGGCAGGCCAATGCTCCGGCCACCGTAGGCAGACCACCTTCTTCAAGGCGATCATCTGCCTATGACCGGCTGTATGTCTTCGACTAACCATGTTAAATCCAAGGAAGATTTATATACCTACCACCCAATTCTTATGTATTTATGTATTTATGTATTTACATAAATACCACTTAATTCGTTTGCGCTTTCAACAAACCACCCTACGACCAACCGATGCTCCGATCGCCTTCGTCAGACCACCTGCTTTCGGCCTATCACCTGCCTGCAACATGCTGTATACCTACGACCGACCATCACAAATCAGGATGATCGAAATTCCCTAGCGATTGAAATATCCAGGTGGCCAAAAATGTCGGGCGATCGAAAAACCTTTCACTGATATTTTATCTTTTTTCTAATATATATATATATATATATA
>NEWO01000486.1:488784-510081 GCA_003013225.1 Phalaenopsis aphrodite
TTGAATTGTCGGTTATACTTGTTTGGATTAGATTACCAGGTCTTAAATTACATCTTTTCAATCATGAAATTCTCTTTTCTTTGGCGCTGCTTACGGTAAACCATTGAAAATGAGCAGTGTCACCTTTGCTATTACTAGACCCTCTGAAGCCCGTGTCCTAGTTGAAAGGGACATTACTCAACCCTTTTGTAATGAAATTTGAATTGTCTCTCAACATCAAGGTTATTGGCAATAGGTGGAAATTGAACGTCATTGCCCATATTGTACTCACTGCTTAATGTTTGGGCACCTTACTTCTCTCTGTTATCGATTGAATCCCCATCTTAAAGCAAACACTGGCCGCCAACCTACTACTCTTCCTGAAATCTAAGATCCTATTTCTCACCAAGGCACATCTACTAATGTTGAGACTGATAAAGAGTTTAATCCTCCCATGCAAAATGTTGATTTGTTTAAAGAAAATTTTGTTTTTACTACTACTACTATTGATGCACATGCTCAGCAAACATTGCTTGAAGGAAACTTTGATACTACTGACACTGATCTTACCAATATGCCTGTTGAAATTTTCTTTCCTCCTACTCATAGCGATGCCACTCCACATAATGATATCACTTTGGAAAATCATAGGCAGTCAGAAGAAAGAAGAAAGATTTTCTGATCCATCTACCTCCAAAGAAGTCATACATGCCCCATTACAACTTGCTACTAATGATTTAAAGAATGAATGACAAGTTCAAAAACATTCTAGAAAGAAGATGAAAGAAACAATGAACTCTCTAATCTAAATGCAAGCAACATTATACAAGTAAGTATCTACTATTCCGATGGAGAGCAACTAGACAACCTTTATAGATCTTCTAGAAGGGCTGACTTTAGACATCATGTTTAACATCATGATCTGAAATATTAGAGGAGTGACGGACCCTTCCTCCCTTAATAGGCTCAAACATCTTTGTAGGGTCCATAAAATCTTTATTTTTCCTATTTTAGAGTCTCTTGTGCATGCTAACAAAAACATGATTTTGAAGAAATTTAAAAGCTATCAGTCTTTTTATAACAAGAATAAAAAAATCTGGATCTTTTGGAAACATTCTGTTACATTATCTATTATGGAAGATGAGGAAAATTTGTTTTAACTCAATCTAAGATGAAAGATTTTCATGGGTGTGTCACTTTTGATTATGTCAGCTCTCTTTTGCAAGATAAATATTTACTGTGGCAGAAATTAGAACTTATGGGTGATTCTATCAATGAAAATTGATTTGTGGGTGAGGATTTCAACATTGTTATGAAGCCATCTGAGAAGAAAGGGGATCGTAGATGTGATAATACTCTCATAAATCAGTTTGTAACTCAATTGCAGGGGTTGGACTTTTTTGACTTGGGCTATTTTGGGTCACCTTATACTTGGAGAATATGATTACTTTTTCAAAGGCTTGATCGATACTTGAGAAACTCTGCTCTCCTGAATTATTATTCTATCATTCGGGTTCAACATCTAAGCTATGCATCTTCTGATCATAACTCCATCCTACTCACTTTAGCCTTTAATGTTAAACCTTCTATTTCCAGATTTAAATTTCTTAATATATGGACTACTTATGATACTTTTTTGTGTGTTGTGCAACATGCTTGGAAATATGATGGTGCTAGAACACCTTGGTTTATCGTATGACAAATGCACAAAAAGCTAGTTGCTCATCTCAAAAATTGGAATCATCAGGTATGTGCATAATAAAGTGTTGGAGGCTCAACATAGGGTGTATTAGTTAGAGGCTCATGATATTGGCTCACATGCTCTGGTGGAACTGTGACACAAGCTCTTCTTTCTTTATTAGATGCAATCACTTCGGAAGAAAACCTCCTCCAACAGAAAACTAATGGTATATTTTTTATAGTTGGTGAAAGAAACACAAATTATTTTCATGCTACCTTAAAACATAAAAGGAACATCAATAGTATTATCAAGATTAAAAATGTTAATGGTCTCATTTTAACTAACATGGAGGATATTGATGAAAGTGATGTGCTTAGAGGGAGAAGGAAGCAAATTCAAATGGATGAGGTGTTGGATAAAATTAAATCTAAAATAAATGACCAGAGAAACATTTTTTTTGTCCAATGGTGGTAGGCTTACCTTGTTAAAAAGTGTGTTGTCTAGTCTACCTTTATATGCTATGCAAGTTGTTAAAACAAAGAAGAGCACCCAAAAAACTCTTGAAGTGTTCTTTAACAAATTTCTTTAGAATGATACTCAGTCTAGCAAAATTTGGTTAATTGAAAAAAGATTAGCAAAACTATCTCTTCTGAGGGACTTGTCCTTAAAACTTTGCAACAGATTATTGATATAAACATGTGCAAGCTCTGGTTTAAATTATGTCACAAGTATTGTACTTTTATACACCCATCCTTTATTACATGGAAGGTGGGGGATTCTAAAATCTGGAAAGCTATCATACTTGTTAGAAATGTGACTTCTCATTTCATTTTCTAGGATGTGGGTGATGAATATATTTCTTTTTGACATGATCATTGGGCAACATAAAATTTTACAACCTTCTCTCACTCAATAACTGTCACCAACTTACTTGTTTCTGATTGTTGTCTCTTTAGTTGGGGAGGAAACCCCCTCTATTGCTAAAATTCAATGTGAATACTAGGGATGTTTCATTGTGGAAATTTCACTCCAGAACTTCTATTACTAAAATGCTTTATTCCGATTTACATAAATTTCCACATTGGAAATAAAGTTCTTCTATATGGCATCAATATATTTTTCCATCCATCTCTTTCTTCCTATGGAGATTTTTTTCAAAATTTATTGTCACTTGATGTTATTCTTAAGATGAAAGGCTTGAGACTTGCTTCTTATTGCTATAATTGTAAGAGGGATGCTGAGTCTCCTTATAATTTATTTTATGCATGCCCCTTTGCCACAAAAGTGTGGAATAATGTTGGGAGCTATTTTGGAATTGTTTGACCCACACTTTTGAGCTTGGAAAACATACTTGCAATCTGGAAGGAAACAAGTTATATTCATAACAAATTACACCATTTCCCTTTAATAGTTTTTTTTTATTTTGTTGGCTATAAATAACCATAAATATGATGCTTCTCACCCCACTCCCATTATCACCGTCTCACTTATTTTGGCCAACTACCATAAAGCTTTGAGAGCTGTGAATGCATCTGGTACTTCTCTTATACCTGGGAGAGGTAGGAGACCAACTTTGATTAAAGCAAACATTTATGGTAGTTTCACTCCTAATGCTGCTGGAGAGGGTGGTTTGTTTCGTGATATTAATAGGAGGTGCCTTATTTACTTTACCTCCCTATGTATTGCCTCATCGCCCCTTGAAGCAGAGGCTTGGGTTGTACTTCTTGCTTTGCAGGTTACTGCTTCTTTACAATTTAACAATGTGGTTTTGGAAACTGATTCAAAAGAGCTGTTTAA
Source organism: Phalaenopsis aphrodite (assembly GCA_003013225.1). Classification (NCBI taxonomy): domain Eukaryota; kingdom Viridiplantae; phylum Streptophyta; class Magnoliopsida; order Asparagales; family Orchidaceae; genus Phalaenopsis; species Phalaenopsis aphrodite. The sequence goes on from NEWO01000486.1 coordinate 492,242, forward strand.
TATCTTAACTGGAAAGAGGAAACCTTTGTGGTACCTCATTACTTTAATAAAGCGTATTCTGGTCTTTATAGACATAAATCTTCTTGACATACAATATAACTTCATTCATAGGGATGGAAACGCTCATGCGGATTGGTTAGCTAAAAAGGGGCTTGATGGTATTAAGATTGGTGATATACCTCCTCCTTTTCTTTACACTCTTATCCAAAGTGAACTACTGGAGGCTCATTTCATTAGAGCCTAGTTTTACCTACTATGGTTTTCATTGCTCTGTGGTCCTACTTGACATTTGGTGACCCATAATTTGGGGTCCTGGCTATGTGTTTGGCAGCATTTGGCATTATGGGATACCTCACATTTGTTTACTTTTTCTGTTGGGTAGTTATATTCAGAATTTCTTTTTGATTATGGTTGCAATTCCTTTCACTACCTGTCTCACTATTCTGTTACCTGTATGGTTCTTTCTGAATGATAAAGGGACCTGTTTCATCTGCTACCTGCAAGGTTTATTTCTTTAGGATATTGGTGCTCTATATGATAGTTGGATTGGCTAGGTTATTACTTTTTTGTTTGATGCTTTATGTCCTAGCTATCTTACTCTTTACTGCTCAATGCTCTCTTTGCTGGGTTGTTCTTTCACCCATGCCTCAAACTTCCCACTACTGCTGGGTGTTTCTATCACCTATGATTTGCTAGTTGGTTCTGCTATTGTCCCCCTTTGGAGGATTGCTGATCGTATCAATTGCTTCCCTATGCCTAGAAGGTTATGACATGTGTTTTACAATTGGGATACTCCTCTTCAGTGCACTCATCTGCGTCATTGCAGGAAAGTTCATTTTGGGGAGCATGCATACTTTTCACCTAGCTCGGACTATTACTGTTTACTTTTCAACATTTATGCTCTGGATTCCTCAAGCTCTTTTGGTTGCAACATGGTTTAATGGCTAAAGACAGATCTTGCTTCAGTTTCTTATACCTGCTGCTATTTGGTATATTTGGATCTCACCTCTTACTCTATAGTGTCTCTTTAGTTATTTTGGGAGTATACTTTTTGTGTTTGGTATTCTTCAACATATTCGGGTATACATTTTGTATTTGGTAAATTTCTTTTATTTTGTTTTGGGTGGAGTTGTATGTGGATAAGGATCCCTATTTTGAGTAAGTTTTATATTTTTTTTAGCTTTTATTGGTTGGGGATCCTCTCCCAACTAACTTTTGTACCCTTTTTTAATGATTAACATGTAGCGAGCAAGATAATGCTCCTTTAATTAAAAAAAATATATATAGGGAGACCCGTAGGTAATTTTATTCCATAAAAAATAGGGGTTACAAAAGAAGGAAGTGGAACCCATTAGTAAAAACAAAAGAAATACAATACCCATTCCTAGGTTTCCTCTTCTACCATTGCGACTCACCCAAGAGAAAGGCTCCCAAAATTTAAAAGTGTACTTATCCAAAAAATCAAAATCTCCAAAAGAAGTATACTCATACAAAAACAAAAAGACATGCTCCAAATTGATTGCAAATAGCTGTCATCCAACTCCAGTGTAGAAACTAATGGGCTCTTGATATAATGACTAAAGTCTTAATTAGGGGAAGTTGATTAAATCTCTATGCAACAAAAGCTTGAACAGAGGAGAGAGCGCCACCCCAATCTTCAGTTCATCACAAAAAGTACCCATATTTGCTAGCCAGTTTGCCACCTTGTTTCCTTCCCTAAGAAGATAGCTCCATGTGATATGCATTTGCTTAGCCATTTCAAGAATGCAATTGACATATAAAGAAACATGCCAAGCAGGAGAATGAGTTCCTTTAATCATATTAACAAGCTCCAAGAAATCCAATTCAACATGTAAACAAAAAAAATTAAATCTAATAACCACCTTAACCACAAGCAGTACAACCAAAACTTCAGCTTCAAGTGCATCATTTACAACACAAGGAGAAGAAAAGGAAGTAATGCATTTACTGTGAAGTCACAGAAAACAACCCCAAAACCTGCCCTATCTTATGAGCCAACTATCATTTGTATTAACATCAATACAAGGGAAGTAAGGTTTCCTCCAATTAACCTGTCGTACTTTAGTTTTGATGCACCTTCCACCTGCAATCTTGGCTTTACCAAAAAAGTATATTAAAACCAGCAAAGCAAGTAAGATCTACATTTCCATAAGTATAGAGTTTATATATGTAAGATAAAACATTTGCAACCACCCTTTCCTCCTTAACCTCCACCTCATCATGTTTAAATGAATTGTGAGCCATCCAAATGAACCATAATGCTATAAAAGGAATCAATAGATAAGCATGATTATTTGCAAGGTCCAAAAACCAAATAGTTAACACTATGAAATCCCACTCCAACCATCTGCAGGTGGCACCAAACCAAATAAACAACCCACGTCTTTCCAAATCAGTAAAGAAAATTTGCATGTAAAGAATAAATTTGAAATATTCTCCTCTTCACTCTTGCAAAAGGGTAAAATTGCAATTATTTATGATTATTATTGATGATTATTAACTCTTTGAGATGACTAAAACACAAAGGGTTAAAGGATAGAAACCAATCCACACTATCTTCTACAAAAGGGTAAAATTGTAATTATTCAAATTATTGATGTTTGGAAGATAATTAAATTTAGATGATTCAAATGTGAGGTGCATAAGTTAGGAAAACAATAATTCACTAATTTGAGGCTCCCAAGCCAAAGGTTCAATATGATTTAATCTTTTAATAAGGATTAAGCACATGACATAAAACTTTTGCAAAATTATAAATTTGCCCTTAAGATATCCAAGAGCTTAGTAGTGAACTAGGATTGATAAACAATCATTTAATGAGGTTTAGACAAAAAAATTTAATTAATCACATCTTTAAAACACTACAAGTTTAATCCTAAGAGAAAGGTAAGGATTTCATAATAACTTAACTAGCCCTCAAGGGTGCCCCATATAATTATGAAACTAAACATCAAATGACTAGTTACCCCACTCATGATATGATTAGAACATTGAAGTTCATTAAGCACGAGTTAAAATACCATAACTAAAACCAAGAATGATCAATTCATTGTTATAGTAAATTTAGGTGAACTATAAATGATGCAGAAACTCCTAAAGTTGTTTAGGGTTATTCCCCAAACTCTTTTGAAAAATTCTTAAACATTTGAAAGGACACCCTAACTTATTATAATTTGTTGAATAAAATCATTCTAAAAACATAAACAACCACTAAGAACCAAAACAAAGAACAAATTCATAGGGACCCACCAAGATATGACTCGTGACCTATTAATTCACACCTCCAAATAAAAATACTATACAATACTTATCCTATATTAATAACCCAATGCTTAAGGATATGAGTATTCGATAAGTATTCAAATCCTTGCGAGCAACTAGGGATATTTTGCCACATATGGATCATCAGACTTGTGTAAATTTGAAGTCAAGGCGACTAGGGCTATGACGACATTGCTTATTTGTGCTAAAAGAGGGATACAAAGTGGGATTTAAAATAATATCTCCTATCACTAGGACCTACGAGGAGAGGATATGACTTAAGATACTATTCACCAGCTTTTGGTAGAAGTTGCCTTCGACACTCTTAGGTTGTCGGTAGTCCTAATATGATTACAATAATTAACGTGTGGAGTACACTACTTTACAAAATATTTAAGAAAACAAAAATTCCTTTTGTGACATAATTACTTTTGCTTGCTAAAAAAAATTCTACGTGCATGAAAAATTAACAAATTTGGATGGGAACTTATAAAGGTCTACGGGTTTAATCGCTTGGATTGAGGTTAGAGATTGCTCTCCTTAAATTGTCGGGTTGGTAGCATTTACCCTAGGTTGGAATTATAAAGCATACAGTTCAGCTCTAAGCCCCCACATTTATTAAAGTCGTACGCTTATCCCCGGTCTTCCATATGTGACAAGATTTTGTTTTATTCGATTCAGATTTTTCTCAAGATTCAAATAAAGTTTTCTCGTACTGGATTCTTTCATGATTTGTTTAAGTTTCATCAGTTTGCTTAATTCCTGCACTTCATTATATTATCCATATTGTATTAACCCATTTTGTTGCGATAGCAGGGACCCAAGTATGCAATGTTATGTTTTATTATAATTTTTTATTATATTGCACTTCTGTGTATATTAATTACAATACCTCTTAGAATATAGGATCAATAGCTTGGTTATATAGGAGGTACATAGCGACAGGACGCTGACCAAACCATTTGCATGCACACTTTAAATCTAAACTCTAAACTTGCAATCTTTGCGACAAGAAGCTTGGAGCAAACTTCGTGAGCAGCATAACGAGGATGCAACAGAAGAACATATTCAAGAGAGCAAACAAGATCTTCAACAACTAAACTTTCATTAGAATTAAACAACAAATTCAAAGGACTTCTAGGTAGTTTACCAAGTGCAACATAAATCCCCACATTATCATTAGTCTTTTGCACAACCATATTATGCAATATAAGCCCTAACTCTTTTAAGGCCCCGTGGTCGTCGTCTGATACAACATAAATCCTCTTACCTTTCAGACTATTTGTGCGATCAAGTATCATTCAGATGTTAAATAATGAAATGACATGAGTAAACATTAAATAATTTCGTTCTTAAAACATAAAAACCAACAATATGATAGTTTGAGAAGTCATCAAGGTTTGCCTTGAGGTCTGTGGTTTCCCCCACTTCTCGTTCCCTTGGATTCTGATAATAAATGCTCTTATTTGAACCATTCCCACTTGACTTTTGCATGTTCAACCTTGAAAACTAGATCCTGAAAATTCTTGATGACAATACTTCTGATCATTATCAAGAGTATTCTTAGCTGACTTCGGGTTTTTAAGATGTAATTAACTATAGTGGGTTTGACGCTATAGAGAATTAAAGAACCCAAATAATATAAATCCTATCTATTCTTCAATATTAGGTAAGGGTACATGTCAGTCACACAAAATATTCACAGATCAAACAGATGTCGTAAATCATTTTAGTTTACATGATCAAGCTCACTGTCAAGTAGTATGCCCATTTTTTGGATAGCGTATTATTTGGGGTGTTAGACTTGATTACTTATACTATTGAGAATGTGAGAGTTGGTTGGTCTCATTCTTTTTATTAAAATTAAGATGATATATTTTCAAAACTAAAATTATGTATCTATTAAACTAAATTAAACTATTAAATTAAATTATTTTCAAAGCAAGCAATAGGATTCCCATTCTGGCAGCTTGATAGGTTTCAAATGGCGACTGACAAACCTGACAGGTGCACCTCAGAGTGCTGGTGCGAATCTGCTCTTGTAGGCTTTATGAAATAAACATGCAATAATGCAACTTACAATTGATGTTGATCAATTGATATGATTGGGCTAGAAGCAACTGGTCGATCGAGTTGACGGAAATTGTTGGTCGAGTCGATCAGGTCAATGGTGGCCGATCGGTCAATCCAACAAAAACGGTCGGTCGAGCTGATTAGTCCGGTGATGGCCAATTGGTCAAACGTACAGAAATGGTGGGTCGAGTTGATCGGCCGGTGGCGGCCAATCAGTCGAGCCGATGGAAATAGTTAGTCGAGCCAACGAAAATGGTCGGTCAAGTTGATCGGACCAATGGCAGTCGTTTGCTCAAACCGACTGAGATGGTCGAACAAGCCGATCGGGCCTGTCACAGACGATTGGTTGAGTGTCTCCACCATGATTTCATGCATACCTCAATGTGTTTATTATACATTAGTGCTTGATCTGGCATCATTTAAGCTCGAATTAAAGATGTCGTTGTGTTCATTCTGTCGAAACATTCAATTCATTATAAATTTGTCAAAATCTAAGTCCCCATGGTTTAGAACTTTATTCTAGAAATTATACAATGATAGGAATCCTAAATACAATTTTTTTACTAGGTGACGTGTAAAGTATAATCACAGGCTCAGCGGCCGTATGTATTCTTCATTGAAGTAAAATTTGCAAAATTGAAAAAGAATTGACTAATCTAAAATTCTCTACAGCGTCCAACTCATCTCGCTTCCATTGAATCCGGTAATTTGGAATTCGCAGTAAACCGATCTGTTGAATGAAAATCGTAGTTGGTTCCCACCGAAGTATACGATTCGGGCGACATGCTCGTTGGTATTTCCCCTGTAAAGTATCCCGGCAGTGTCGGGGCTGGAAGCATTTCTGCGTTAGTGCTCAACATGAGCACTACAGAAGCCATGCTTGGCCTCTCCGCTGGGTCTGCCTGAATGCAGAGCAGCCCAATGTTGATGCATCTTAACACATCCTCCAGTTGATACAAACCGCCAAGTTCTCGATCAATAACTTTCTCTGATTCTCCTTGATTCCATTGCTGCCAAACCTGTGAAACAAACCCAAAAAGATTATTCACAGTTTTAACAAACAAATGAGTTACAGCGCAACATTCCACCCAATTCTTATGTATTTACAGATCTAACTCCTATCCCAACAAAAACTGCGTCATTTTTATTTTTAAAAAGTAAAATACAAGGCGGCCTGTGAGAAAAAATTGAAGTGTAGGTGTTAGAAGATATGTAAATACAGAAGCATTCCATAAGGTTGAATTTATCTGAATTACTTACGTATGTCTGAAGGTTCAAGGCATTCCCCCCCTCTATAAAACTGGCATTTCTCCTCCCAGTTATAATTTCCAGCACCACCATTCCATAGCTGAAAACATCCGATTTAGTCGAGAACAGGCCGCGCGTCGCATATTCTGGAGCCATGTATCCACTGCATCAAATCAAAGGCACAATATGAGAACATCAACATACGCATTGAGTATGGTTTCGAATGCTTTGGCATGTTAATATGCTTACAATGTTCCTGCAATTTGTTTTGTGTTCCATTGAGTCTCATTGATGCCGACAGGCTTTGCGAGGCTGAAGTCCGAGATCTTGGGGTTCATGTCGCCATCTAACAATATATTTTTTGCATTTAGATCTCGATGAATGATTCGTAGACGCGAATGATTGTGCAAATATACTAGGCCTCTAGCAATTCCTTCGATGATTATATGCCTCCTTCTCCAGTCTAATTGTGCTCGCCAGGCAGGGTCTGATTGGATAAAAAAAGATTTAGTTCAATTATAAAAGCATATACTGATGATTTATATAATATATATATATATATATATGCTCACCATATAGGTGCTTGTCAAGGCTTGCATTAGGGAGGTATTCATAGACGAGTAGCTTCTCATTCTCTTGCAAGCAACAACCCAACAGTTTTACAAGATTTTTGTGCTGAAGTTGAGCAACCAAAGCTGCTTCATTCCTTAATTTTACCAGGCCTTCGCCATTGCTTTTGGAGAGCCTTTTCACTACTATTTGTCGTCCATCCCATAGCACCCCCTGGTGAATGTAACAAGTCAACAAATTTAACTTGTTAGCAAATGTGGATTAGAATCAATCAAAATTAGGTTTAATATAACATTGGTCAAATTCATATTCAATTAGGAAGCATAATGAGTTTTTTTTACTATAAGTAAAATTTAACCAAGTTAGGAATTAGAATGTATAGAAAACTCTTTGGAGGTGAGAGAGATTTGATTAAGCATTTGTTTGGGGGTAGCGAAGTAGTGGTGGTATGGTGCCCCATTATAATTTGTTGTGTTCGGCAACATTTTTGTTTTGCCAGCATTTTCAAAAAATAGTAGTGGGATGCCCACATATTCCTGTCCGACCTGGCTAAATGTAGCGGCGACAGAAAATTGTTTGATTATTTAAAATATTAGTAGCCACAGTAGTTTTTTGAACAAAAGTTTCTTCTGTAACAATTTCACAACTGCTTCTTCAAACAACTGAAGGTGCCTAAACAGACCCTAAATTCTAATAAAATATTTTTTTTATATATATTTTAAGGTTTAGAATTTAATTAAAAAAGAAGAAATGGTGCGGTGAGAAAAAGTGATGAAGATCTCTTAAACTCTATGATTTTCCAAATCTGAGATTTAGCTTATAATGATAGAATAATGAGATTTAGGAGAGTAAGAATAATATATCCCAAAGAACCCATTCGGGTAAATTGAGCTAAAATTTTGACTAGATTTTGCCACAGTACAACATCTAAATATATGTGTAAAATATCAAACCCTAGGAATTCTGTAAAAACTTTTTTATTTCTTTTATCTACAAACAAAATTGATTATTTTCAGCTTGTCACGTGTCTCAATATAATTAGTCTCAATCTTACCTTATAAACCGGGCCAAATCTCCCTTCTCCGAGCTTATTTTCATCGGAGAAGCCGTTTGTTGCAGCTTTAAGTCTTACAAAAGGAAGCAGATGAGATTCACTTGCTCTTATATTCTCCTCCACAGCATGCTCTATGAAACGGCATCCAAGAAGAAGAAAATAAGTACGCAATATTAATTAGCACAATCTTAATTTACCCGCACTAATTATAGCATAAACAGGTAATCAGACTTACTGTAGCATTTACGAACTATTAGTTTCCTTCGGTAGATGAGGAAAATGCAAATGACAATGATTGCTGATAAAATGGATGCAATGACTGAAACTGCAATAATTATTCTCTCTCTTTGGCTGCGTCTGCTGGAACCTATTAGAACCAGGCATTGCTTATCAGGATGTAAATTATAAGCCATAAATGAAGGGAAAAAGTTGGCCATTTTGGTAAACAAAAAAGTTATTATTATTATTATTATTATTTGAGAAAATAGAGACTATAAAATAAAATTAAGAGATTTTAGTTTTTGAGAGTTTATTTTAAAAAATCTTATTTATAAAGAAAGGCACAAACATTTGACGGGAAAACTCTAAAAAGATTTAACTGTTCTCTCATTTGTACTGTTAAACTGAAATAAAATATAATGTTCATTTGTAGGACTAAAATTATTTTCGAAAAATTTCAGAAAATTGCCAAAAGACAATTTCAGATCTTTTCGTTCTCTTAACATAATTTGCGTTATCCGTTTTAGAATCCGGGGATGAAGAAACAATCCCCGCACAACCCGGCAAAAGCTTACATTCGAAGAATCATTCAATAGGACATGGGCATAAATGAAAAATATATATGGGCATTTAATACATGTGAATCTCAACATCTTCAGATCAGTTTAATATTTAATATTCATATATATATATATATATATATATATATATTATATAGCCCTACCTAGTCTTCACTACATGAAATGAACTAGTTAGATCCCGTATTTCTTCTCACTCTACTCTCTAAAATCCTAATTTGCCTCTCATTTCGTCCATCCACCTCATATTGTGACAACAAAATTTCACACTTTCCTCCTTACAACTTCCATCAAAGATTGTGCTTATCTAGAAAAGCAGTTTATTCTGAACCAAGGACCGCAGGGTGGATTCGACCCGTGATCTGCATTTAATATTAAAAACTCAACTGCGTTTTCGGATAAGTTGCCGAAACGTGTTTTCCAAACAGTGAGGTGACGTTTTGAAAACGTCGCCCGCACTTATAAGCTGCCCCAAACAGGCCCTTAGTCATCATATTTTCACACCATCGCTCTTTGTTGATTACCTGTCATCTTTATTTCATTGCCTCCATGTTCCACTAGGTCAGACTCTTTGGTTTTCTCCCTTTACCAGTTTTCCACGTAAAAACTTTTGGTAGCACTACTAGTTGTTTTCTCTCTTATGAGTGTTAAATATTCATACAATGCTAAGACAATAAATTACTACTCTACTGTTGTGAATCTTCTAGCAAGTATTAATAACTATTAATATTGCAGCAAGTATATTTATGGTAAAAAAAATTTTATGATAATAAGTTTGTCGTTCAAAAATCATTTCAATTATCACAAATTAATCATTTGAAATTTAAGTTATCAACCACATAAAAATCATTCGCATGTAAAACTATTTCGCATGAACTTTGTTGCTTCACGTCTTTCTTACTAATCTAATCCTTGCTAATATTTTTCTCACCACATAATTGCTACTACAAGCTTCTATAACTGAACGGAACTTAGCTCTTCAGTCGATTGTCAAAATTAAGGTAACTTTTAAGAAGATTTTATATATGAATTTATTTAAATAAGTATTATCTCCATACAATGTTTGACAACTACTTAGGATTTGTGTGGGATAATTTTTGTTTTTAAATTTAATTTTTATTTTTAATTTATTTTTAACAACATGTTTATTTAATCTATTTATTATGTTTTTTTATTTTTTATTTTTAAAGATAAATAAATTTATTTTTGAATTATTCGATCCAATTTGTTGATATTTTGAGTGTTTTTATAAATAATCAAATTATATTTTAACTTATCGAATATATTTTTAACAAATCAAAATAGAGATAGAATAAAATAAAAACAAAAATAAAATAAAATAAAATGATTCCAAATGTCTACTAGAATCTTGAAAACATCATTTGACTGAATCATGGGCATGGTTGTATTTTATCCAATTAAAGCAGCTGGCATGCACATTACTATTTTTTTTCACTACAATTAGTTTAAGCAAGCAATAATAACACCATAATTGTTTGATTTGAAAAAGTTATAAAAGAAATAGTTAGAAGAAATGATAATGAAAAGGTTGAGAAATTGGAATGACTCTTGTTTTGTCGCGCTTGCTCGGTTGCAAGGAAAATTAGTGAACTTTAATTTTCTTTTAATTTATTTGATAATAAATTAAATTCTTTTTATTTTCTTTCAAGGAGTGAAGGGTATGGGTGTAAATGGGCCGAACACGAGCGAGCCAAGTGTTCGGCTCGTTTATATTTCGAGCTCAAAAAGTGTGTTTGTGTTCGTGTTCACGAACAAAGTCCTTTTAACAACCCTAACGATGTAGCCATAAGACAATAAAGGGTTTGAGCAAGATTTATTACAACATCATTTGAATCTAGTTTAATAATTTTTTATTCTATTTTCTTAATCAATATTTTAATTGATTATAAATCTTTGTAGCCTTGTAGTCAATTAGATTTTTTTAAAATATTATTTTATATATATATATATATATATATATATATATATATATATATATATATATATATATATGTGTGTGTTGAGAAGTATTTCGAGCCAAAACGAGCCGAACACGAACGAACACATCTTCGTTCGTGTTCGGTTCGTTAACTTATCAAACGAAATTAACGAGCCGAACACGAGTTGTTTGCTAACAACGAGCCGTTTTGACAGCCCTAGTGAAGGAGAAGAGCAAATGACATAAAGATGATATACTAGTTATTTTTAATTATTTTAGATTAAAAATGAATGAAAAAAGTATCAATAAGAGGGATTTACAAATGTGCCCCATAATTCTTATGTATTTACATCTCTAACTAATAAATTTTTATATTTGCATCAATATACAACACTAAAAATTTTAAAATTATATTAAAAATATCACTATCATAAACTCCGAAAAGTGAAATACTTTCCATGTTTAAAGTTGTCAGCATCAAACTTCAGATGTTGTATTTATAAATACAATGAATTTGTGTGTATTGTATGTAAATTTCTCGTAATAATCAAATTATCTATTAATTTGGTTGAACCAACTACCCTTCATTCCCCAAAACCCTTCATAACTAAGAACCAATTAGGGCTATCAAAAAAGCTAGTTGTTCACGAACATCTTGTATTCGACTCGTTCGTTAAGTAAATGAGTTGAACACGAATAAGTTTTAAAGCTAGATTTATAAACGAGCCGAAGATGAACAACTCTTTATTCGCTCGTGTTCAGCTCGTTTTAGCTTGAAAAAAAAACATATAATTATTTTTATAATAATATATTACATATATGATTTATATATTAATATATTGCATATATTTATATCTAAATTTAAATCATAACATCTTGTGTGGTAATATGGTTAGTATCTTCTTTTGCATACATTTGGTTCAGGTTATAATCCAACAATTTACATCTATCTTTTTCGATTTAATTTTAAAGAGCCAATTTCGAGCTGGACATCAATTGAGCACAAACTGAATATTTAAATCGAGCCGAAGACGAACACACTGTACACGAGCCGATTTCAAACACGAACAATTTCGAACAAGCTAAACACGGGCCTTCACAGCCCTATAACCAATTGGCGACGTATGGGAAAACTAAAGCAACGATGAAAAACCAATTCCTTCAACAATTCTTAATAAAAAAAATAAAACTTCAAAGCCGGCAATCTCTTACCTGTTCCATTAAGCGCCGGAGAAGAAGACAGAGCCTGAAACAACGACAAATCGAAAAGGGCTATTGTATCGTAGGTCACGATGCAGCTCGTAGACACGGATCCTCCCCCAAGCGCTTCAGTCCAACCGGACTTTTCATAGCCTATGAGCCCGACGCTGAGACACTGCTGACAAGCCTCGGAGGACAGATCCATGGTGCACCAAGCCATCCCATAAATATTCCCATTCATATCGCTCGTCCTCACGCCCGCCGCGATTCTCACCACACTCTTCATAGCCTCCAACAACAGCCCTTCCAATAGATCCACCACCTGCTGGCTGTAATCCACCTCATTCTCAGCGATTTCTTCCTTATGCAAGTTTTCGTAATTAGGGTTTCCCAGCGAAGAAGAAAAGTAACGGTCGTCGTAGCGGAGAACACAGAATTCGTTGCGCACGAAGGCAGATTTTTTTCGGGGGCATTTGCCGTTCACGGCGAAGCCAGCAGCGCGCATGAGGCAGTCGGTGCAGATGGCAGCGATCTTGTCGGGGCGACATTGAGCGAGGCCGTAGATGGTCTGGTTCTCGGCCCCGACGATGTAGTCTTCAAAGAAGAGGTTTTCGGTTTTGGGAGTGGTGGAGATAAGGTGGGCTACAAGGGATTCGAGGTTCGTGGCATAGAGGCTAGCGGAGCTGTAAGTTTCGCCGGAGGGGCAGGAGACGAATAAGGGGTCGACGGCGGAAATAAGAGATGGTGTTGTGATTAGGTTTGAGATTAGGAAGGAAAGAAAAGAGATGTGAAATGTGGAGGGGTATGTCATGGCTTGTGGAAAAATACTGGTAAAAATGAGTTTTTGAGGATTATAAAGGCTCTTTGTTGGGGGAAAATGATGGGAATAATAAAAAAAAGGATTAGGTTGCCCTGTTCATCAGGTTACATAAAATATTATTCTGAATAAAGCTTAGTGCTGTAAAATGCTTTAATTAAAAGTTATTTCCAACCTTTTTGATTGTTGCACAATGAATTAAAATGTCCATCTTATGAAATTTTAAAAAATTTTCTAAAAATTGCACTAAGAGACATTTTATTAAATTATAAAATATTTTTTTTAAGTGAACGAATGGTATTCAATGATATGGTTTAGTGGCACAACTTATCTGTGTATTTGCGTTCAGAGTCGTATGATGCGACGTCACGTGTCAAATGAGCCCCACCATAATGTTAAAAATGATGAAAATTAATTGACACACGACGCCTCACCATTGGACTCTAAATGCATTCGGAGGCCTGAAGTAACATTTTCTCATGTATTTGAGGGAATTATGTGGTAATCCAAATGGGTTTAAGGAAATCCTAAATCAACATTTTCAACCTGATCTACCCTTTCTAGGATAATTGCACAGCATAATGCAGACCTTGTGCATTATATTTAACGATATCTTGTTCAAGATACCCCCTCCCAAGTTGATCCTAAAAAAAGAAATGAACGGCAGCCTCTATGAAATATGCGAGACAACGGAGGATGAGTACGTCAATATCGAATAAGATTGAATTTACTAATGTGAAAGAGAGTGGTTCGCATAGAATTTGAGGAGTCAATAGATGATAATATAATTCATTGAATATAGATGATATGGTGATTAATTTTGAGATGATAATTATGGATTTATGGTGAAACTATGCTAGGAATGACCATGTGGTAAGCTGCTGCAACTTAGCAAGATCGTGGCAAAGTCCACTAAATGTGATTAAGGATCTTCATAATTTCATTTGGTAGATCGACATAAACATAATTATCTCAGCATCTACAAACATCTAATACGAAGCGATGATTAATCATCAAAATTTTTTAGCACTTTTTAAAAAAATTGTTTGAATATGTATTTTGTGAAAGTGTTTAGTTAACTTGTATTGTTTTTCTCAATTTTTAATTTTGTTAAATTTTAGTTTTTAATTATTCAAGATTGTTTGTTTTATTGGACATATTTGTCGAATGATGTTATTATTATGAATGTTTATCCATTATGCTCAACACTATCGATAATTTTTCTTCTTCCGACATAAATTTCGAGGCATGATACGAATCTCTAGGCAATTTTTGGAGAAAGAAATATTCAAACTTCAATTAAAAATATCCCGAGCTTTGATTTTAACAAACTTATAGTCAAATTGACCAGATTGACGAAACATACCTAGCAATATAAAAATTAATTCAATCAAAATAAGAATTAGATCAAGCCATTAAACTGCTTTTGAAAGTTTTCAATGCATAATATAATGCATAATATAAAAGTCAAATGGATTTCAAAGCTGACATACTTATAGTCAAATCGAAAGACTCGACAAGAAAAATCCAAGAAGTTTAAAATCGCTCAATTCCAACGTCATTATAAGACTTAAATGTCCACAAAATTTCATCTACTTGAGAGAATCTCTCTTGATCATTCAATGGATTGGTCCAAGTTCCTTCCATGTTTGTAATATGGACTATTTAAATAGAGTGACAGCTTTCTCTTAAAAAAGGGAATACATAGCCTGAGCTAGAAGAGGGAAAGAAACTAGAGAAGAGAGCTGAAGTTCAGTATTCTACAATGAAACTCCGATGAATGCTTAATTCTTCTGCAGCTAACAACCACTCTTTGCTGGCCACCATCGACTACCATCGACAATCACATTCTTTCTGTGATAAAACGCATTGCGAAGTAACAATCATTGTTGAGTCACAAACTAACCTACTAGGAAATTTATCATCCTAAATGTCGTGCCACCCCTCGAGACGGTGTATTGAAGTTTAATTAATTAAACATTTTTTAGGGGTATGATGGATTTCAATTTCTCCTCTACAAAGGAGAGAAGAAGAGCGTTCCAAAGTATTCTGAAGTGTGAAATGACGTGAGCGCCATGTAATTCATATATTTCTCTTCATTTTCTTCACAGTAGATTTCTTGGAGAGTGTGGCTCAGTGGTTTTTTTTCCCTTTCTTGAACATTTTCATGTTAAATCTTGTGTTTTCTATGATTGCCTTATTTTGTGCACTTTTGTTCAAAGTTTTGCTTCGTATCTGTCGAACCTATTTCCATGATTTGACCATAGCCCCACAACAACATGCCTCGGGTTGTTGTTTCAACTACAATCAAATCATCCATTCACATTTCAAACAATTTGAATATTGTAATAAAAAGTTGTGGCTATTTTTTGCTCTCATCATTTTGTTACCGGTATCAATACTGCAACAAGTGTATTTATGTCACAAATTTCTTTCGCGATAATAAATTTGTCGTCCAGCAACCATTTCAATGATCACAAATCATTTTAAATTTCAGTTTCGAAATACTTTTCATAGAAAAAATTAAAAAATAAAAATAAACAAATAAATAAAAATTATAGAGCTGGTGACCACTTACCAGTTCCATCAACCGTCGGAGCAGGAGAAATGTCCTGGATCAGCGAGCGGTCGAAGAAGATATAATTATTATAAGTTACGATGCAGCTCAAAGTCATGGATCCTCCTCCGAGCGAATAAAGCCCATTATTTCCTCCGTAACTCTTCAACCCCTCGCCCAAACACTCGTAACAATCGTCCGGCGCCAGATCCATCGTACACCAAACCAAACCATATATATCACCATTCATATCATTCGTCTTCACCCCCGCCCCAATCATCAGCGCATTATTCTTCGCCTCCAGCATCAGCCCTTCCAACAGCTCCCCCACCTGCTGCCCGTAGTCCGCCGGGTTGGCAGCCACATCCTGCCGATACAAATTGTTGTAATCCCGATTGTCGCGCACAGAAGCGATGTCTTGGTCGTCGTAGCGCAGAACACAGTATTCGTTGCGCACCGAGACAGATTTCTTTCCCCGGCATGTCTCGTTCAAGGACAAAGCAGCAGCGCGGTTGAGGCAGTCGGCGCAGATTGCGGCGGACTTGTCGGGGCGGCATTGAGCGAGGCCGAAGGCGGTCTGGTTCTGGACGAAGCCAGCGGTGTCTTTGAGGAAGAGGTTTTTGGTTTTGGGAGTGATGGAGACGAGTTTAGATAGGAGGACTTGGAGGTTCGTGGCATAGAGGCTAGCTGAGGTGTAGTTTTCGGCGGAGGGGCAGGAGATGTATAAGGGGTCGTCGGCTGTGATGGGAGGCGGTGTGATGAGGATGTGTGAGATTATGAAAAGAAGTGAGGGGATGCGGAACAAGGATTGAGTTGTCATGACCTGTGGCATGGTGTGTATAATGACTTTTGGGGGGTTTTAAAAGGACGTTTCGGTGGAATCATGTTGGGAGTGAGAGAATAAACTAAGGAACGATTCTGGTGACTTGTTCTTGTGGAAATTTCAGTGTCGGAATTCCATCCAATATAATATTTAAAATAGGGGGATTTTCATGCCTACATTTAAAATTCATTTGTTTGATATGTAAATATCAAACGCGTGGAAGCTGTTATTTGTTAATGGAACACATAAATTATCACGACCTACTAAGGGCCTGATTGGGGTGAAATGATGGTAATAAAGCTGTGGTAAGAAAAAAACTTTTTTATAAAGTTGTGGTATGAATTATAAAATTTTTAGAAAATAGTTTTCTAAACAGAACTGTGGATGGATTGCATCTCCAAAGCAATCCAAAACAATTATGGGAGATTAAGGCAAAGGAATTTTTAACTGGTTGAGTATATGTGAGCTAGGTGAAGGGATTCGAGCTATAGAGGGAGTAGGAGCGTTCATTGTATTTCAATTGCTTGAGTAGCCAGAGCAACAACGAGAGTAGGGCGTGGGTGTGATGAAAGTTTGATCAGAAGGTTGAGTAGCTTAATTAGAATGATAATTATGCCCAAAAGACTTGTACCACTACTCCTCCGTTGAATTGCATTTGTGGTCTATAGTGTTTTTTTTTAATCAAATTTGTTTATGATCAATTAGACGTGTTGTGAAATTATCAAATTAAAAGAAAGATCCAATGGCTATGAAACAAACTTTTAAAGTTGATTTGGTTGGTGTGATAAATTTAATTTTATCAAATTGTAAAGAATCATATTTGAAATACTTTGAAATGCACAATGATGCATATCATTTTCTTATGAATTTATTATGATGATTCTTTCTCAAATAATGGAAGGCAATTGATAGAGGTAATATTCAAAAAGTTTGCCATTGTTTATAATTATCCCGAAAGCCTTAAGGTTGAATGAAGTGTGCAAGTGTGACAATTATTGATGTTCTTGCACCTAAAACATACTTAGCTTCTTGTTTAGCCTTATTTTACTAGTTTTATGTAAAATTGCACACTTAGAATTTTAATGCATGCAAAAAATACAATATAAATTTCTTTCAACAAATCAATATTTTTCAAAATGGACTTTGCATTGCGACGACATCATTCAAATAAGTCAAATGAAGCTCTTTTCGCTCAAATTCTAACCCACTTGGAGTCCCATTGAGTAGATAAAAAGTAGGAGAGAGAAAAATGATAATTTTAGTACTAAAAGTTAATTTACAAATAAGTGGTCTAATACGTCTAAAATATATAGTATTTTTATACATATTTTTATACCTATTTCTGAGATATTGCGCATTAATGTAATGTATTTTTGTGTTTTTCTTTTAGGTACAAGTAAAAAGGTGAAAATGCTTAAAGGAGTGACAAATGATCAAATTTGGAGTAAATAGGTGAAAAATTGGGCAAAAGTGTTTTGGC
>NEWO01000487.1:2821-14113 GCA_003013225.1 Phalaenopsis aphrodite
TAGTGAGGAGTGCATTGTTATAATTAAAAAAAAAAACTTCCTAAAAAGTTTAAAGATCATGGTAGCTTTACAATTCCATATGCAATAGGAGACAGATTTTATGGGAAAGCTTTATGTGATTTAGGAGCAAGCATCAACCTAATGTCATTATCAATATTTAACAGATTGGAATTAGGAGAAATAACCCCGATTACTATAACTCTGCAAGTAGCAGATAAATCAATAACATATCCTAAAGGAGTTATAGAAGATGTCTTAGTAAAAGTGGATCAATTTATCTTTCCTATTGATTTTATTGTGCTAGATATGGAGGAAGATAAGGAGATATCTATCATTTTGGGGAGACCTTTCCCAGCCACAGGAAGACCAATGATAGATGTGTATAAAGAGAATTAACTATGCTCGGCAATGATCAAACAGTTACATTTAATATTTCAAAATTAATGAAGTACCCTGCAAAAGGTTAAGAAGATGAATGATATCAAATTGATACTATAGGATATTTAAGTGAATGCCATTTCAAAATAAATTATAAAGAGAAATGTGAGATTAAAGAGTTGGAAAACGAGCAAGAAGTTGAACTAGATCAATATAAAGATTTATATAAGGAAGATTCAAATTATGTTTGAGAATGTTTTGAAGTTTTGGACCTAATAGAGAAAGATTCATCTTTTTGTCCATCAATTGGAAAACCTCCTAACTTGAGTTTAAGTTGCTTCCTGAACATTTCAAGTATGCCTTTTTAGGTGATTCCTCAACATTATCTATAATAATTTCCTCAAAGTTAACTACAGAAGAGGAAGAGAGTTTGATGAAGATTTTAAAAGTTATAAGAAAGCCTTTTGATGGACAATTGCTGATATAAAAGGAACCAGTCCTTCAATTTGTATGCATAAAATTTATGTGGAAGAGAATTGCAAACCCGGGGCTAATCCTCAAAGGAGATTGAATCCTATTATGAAAGAAGTTGTAAAGAAAGACATTTTAAAGTCCTTAGATGCTGGAATTATCTACCTTATTTCAGATACTGCTTAGGTTAGTCCAATTTACTGTGTTCCTATGAAAGGAGGAGTGACTATGACTTTGAATGAACATAATGAGTTAATACCAATAAGAAAAGTCACAGGATGGAAAATATGCATTGATTATAGAAAATTAGACCTCACCACAAGGAAAGATTATTTTTCATTACCCTTTCTAGATCAAATGCTGGATAGACTAGTTAGGCATAAATACTTTTATTTTCTAGATGGATATACTGATTATCACCAAATATAAATAGCTCCTAAGGATCAAGAGAAAATAACTTTTACCAGTCCTTATGGTACATTTGATTTTAAGAGAATTCCCTTTAGTTTATGTAACACACCTTCTACATTTTAAAGTTGTATGATGGTTATTTCATATGATTTAATTGAAAAAGGAATTAAAATTCTTATGGATGATTTTTCAGTGTTTGGAATTTCATTTGACTTATGTTTAGAACATTTATCAAAAGTTCTTAAGTATCATGAAGAAACAAATTTAGTTCTTAATTGGGAAAAAAATGCCAATTTATGGTAGCAGGAGGAATAGTTTTGGGACATCAAATTTTAGAAAATGGTATGGAAGTATACCCTGCAAAAATTCAAGTGATCGCTAATTTACCTTACCCAATAAGTGTAAAGGAGATTAAGAGTTTTTTAGGACATGCTGGATTCTTCAGGCAATATATTAAAGATAAAAGCTTACGAAGCCTAAAAGCTTTTGATGAAGATTGCCTAAAAGATTTTTCAAAAATTACGAAGCCTCTATGCCATTTTAAAAAGATGTAAATTTTAATTTTGATGAAGAATACCTAAAAGCTTTTGAACTATTAAAAGAAAAATTAGTCACTACACTAATTATTGTTTCACCAAATTAGGAGAAACCTTTTGAATTAATGTACGAAGCTAGTGATTATGCTATTGGAGCTGTTTTAGGACAAAAGCAGGATAAGATTTTAAAAGTTATCTACTATGCTAGTAGAACTTTTAATGAAGATCAAATTAATTATACCACAACTGAGAAAGAGTTATTAGTAGTAGTATATACTTTCGATAAATTTAGATCATATTTAATTGGAACTAAATGTATAGTGCATACAAATCATTCTGCCAATAAATCTTTAATGAAAAAGGAGGATGCAAAACCAAGATTGATAAGATGGTTCTTTTATTGCAAGAATTTTACTTTGAAATAGTAGATAGGAAGGGAGCTGAGAATCAAATTGATGAACATTTGTCCAGGCTTGAATTAGAGAAACCACTCTAATTTCAAAAAGAAATTACAGACATTTTCCAGATGAAAAATTGTTCAATATTAATTAGTGGCATGTTTCATGCTATGTCGACATTGTGAACTTGATTGTTAGTGATATTATACCCTATGAAATGACATACCAACAAAAGAGGAAACTTGTATCTGAAGCTAAGACTTATTTTTGGGATGACCTTTTTTTATATAAATAAGGAAAGGATATTATTATTTGAATATGTGTGCCTTCAGAAGAAGCTTATGAAATTGTCCAAAAATGTCATAATTCTAATTTTGGGAGACATTCTAGTGTTGATAAAACAACACACAAAATTTTACAATCTGGATTTTATTGGCTTATAGTATTTAGAGATGTTAATGTTTATATCAAAACTTGTGATCGATGTCAGTGAGTAGGAAATATTTCTAGGAGGAATGAGATGACCCTCAATTATGTGTTAGAAGTTGAGATATTTGATGTTTGTGGATTAGATTTCATGGGACCATTTATACCATCTTTCAGAAATTTATATATATTGTTAGTAGTAGATTATGTATCCAAATGGATAGAAGTTGTTGCTTTCCCTCAATGTGATGCTCAAAGTGTTGCAAAGTTTTTAAGAACGAATATATTTTGTAGATTTGAGATGCCGAGAGTAATCATAACTGACAGGGGAAGTCATTTCAGAAATGCAATAATGGAAAATTATTAAAGAAATAACATATTAACCATAGAATTGCTACTGTTTATCATCCTCAGACAAGTGGTTTGGCTAAATTTTTTAATCGCAAAATTAAAAGATTATTGAAAAAACCTATTAATCCAACTTAAATGGATTGGTCAGCTAAACTTGACTATGCTTTGTGGGCTTATAGGACTGCATACAAAACTCTAATAGGAAGTCCCCATACAGACTAATATTTGCGAAAGCGTGTCACTTATCAGTTGAACTTGAGCATAAAGCATATTGGGCAATTAAGGAATTTAATTACAATTTGAAAGATGTTGGTGAGAAGAGATTATTGCAATTAAATGAGCTTGAAGAGATAAGGAATGAATCTTGTGAAAGTGCTAAGATTTATAAAGAAAAGATGAAGATGTGGCACGATCGGAGGATTCTAACTAAAAACTTTCATCCAGGGCAACAAGTTTTACTTTATAATGCAAGACTAAGATTATTCCCAGGCAAACTTAAGTCCAGGTGGATGGGCCCATTTGTTGTGATGAAAGTTTATCCCTATGGAGTTGTGGATATTAAAGATCCTAAAACTGGTAAAATATTCAAATTGAATGGTCACGGGCTGAAATCCTACTTTTTAGGTGACCAACTTAAATTAAATGATTTTCTGATGTTGATTCAACCAGAATAAGCACCAGTTACGTTGGGCTGACGTAGTTAAACCAAGCGCTCTATGGGAGGCACCCCATAGTTATCTGTGTGTTTATTTTTTTATTATTATGTTGTTGTGTGTGAGTTAGAAAATTATGTTTGTATTTTGACCATATAATGACTCAGTGATTATTCTAAGACCATAAAAGATGCTTAGACATGTTAGAACAAATGTTTGGACGTTAAGTTGACTTGTGCTAAATTGAGCACTGGCGCTTAAGTGCCAAAATTCGGCACTTAAGCACGAAAGTTGAAAAAACATATGCAAATTTGGTTTCTAGAAGTTCTAAACCATGATTGGTTGGCTTGAAGATGTAAGAGTAATTCTAAGACATGCCTAGGAGCTATGAGAGAGGTTTATAGCCTATAAATAGCGAGGTATGGGTAGAAATATCACCACACCTTCATTTAACCCCTTAAATTCTAACTGAAAAGAGAGAAGTTTTGTAAAGTGTCTTCTTGGGAGAGTGTTTTGATGAAGAAGGAGGAAGTAATGAGAAAAAAAATTATTAGTCAGAGTGCGCAAGAGATGTATAACGGTTTCCTAGCTATTAGTATTGAAGGAATAGTGGAAAAAATCACGAGGATTGAGGCAAACATGGCTTAAATTGAAGCAAAAGTGTTGGAAGTTAATCCACATCTGGATCATTTGGAATGGCAACTAAAGATACAGTTTAGCCATACCAGTTTTATAGAAGAAGCAAATAAGGCTATGTATCTGAAGAATGTATCTGAAGAACAAGTGGATTGAAGAAGATTAAACCAAATTTATTAATCATCATCCATTCTTTTAGATATACATAACAAATGTTGAAGGAGATACTAACGATAGGCCAGAATTTGTTCTATCAACTAGAGAGTGGAATTAAGTTTGTGATTTTTTGTTTATGAGTTTAGTATTTGTTTATGTTAAGTATATTAATGTGTGTTTTATGTTATTAAGATCTAGTCTTTTGTGTTAGGAATTTTCTCATTCGAGATTATTTGGATTGAGAATTTATGTATTTGAAAGTGTTTGTAATCATTTGTGAATTAATATAAGCGTTTTGTTTGTGTGAAATTTTGTATTATTTAGTGTTGAATCAAATTTGCCAAGATTTGTAAAACTTGGGTAAGAGAAGAGATAAGAGGAAGAAAATAGTATATACAGTGTTTTGAGACCATAGATGGTTGGTTGACGTAGGCTAGGAGTGCATTTCACTTAAATGGAAAAAATTAAAATTTGAGCACTAGCTCCTAAGCGCCAAAACCCGCGCTTATGCGCTACCTAAACAGACAGGCTGACACCTAAGTGCTGAACCCTTTGCGCTTACGCACCGATTCGTGAATGGTTTTAAGTGAATTTTTGGTCCGAAAAACTCCATTTTCTCTTCTTCGCTTGCCTTCTTCCTCGATTTTTTGCAATTTCTAGGCCAGGGGATCACCTATTTTAAAAATTTCTTGGTGGATTCAAGCCGAAATTGTTAGATTTGATTTTATTGAGGTAAGAGCTTCACTTCTATGCAAAAATTTTTTATTTTCACCATGTATTTTGAGAAAATTCATGAGCTACCCGAAAATCACTATTCATGGTGAAAAGTTTGGAAAAATTGACAGAAAATGCAAAAAATTGTTAGTTTAAGCTTCTAGAAGCTGATTTTAGTGATTTTGAGCTGATTGTGGAATTTATTTTAAATTTTAAACAAATTTTTAAAAAATGACCTCGAGAATGAAAAGAAGTAAGGGGAAAGCTCTGTTTGATTTGAGTAAATTTCTTAGTTCGAGAGCTCAGAACAGGTATAGTGCTGCACTGCATACAAGAAAATTGATTCCAGATCAATGTTTTAAATATCCAGGAGAAGCTGTTGATGAGTTGATTGTTGGCTGCCGGTGGGAGCAGTTCTATTATTTTTCTGCTATCTAAGTGATTTCTATTGTACGAGAATTCTATGCTAATCTCTCGGATGCTAATGAAGGAGTCATAGTGAGGGGGAAAATAAAATCATTTTCTCCTGAGGTAATTAATCAGTTTTAACATTTGCCTCCAGGCACTTTGTTTTTTTATGCAAACTATAGTTGTACTGAAGAGGAGCTAGACAAGATTATATCATCTTCAACTGCTGGGAGAGGATTATGGAAGATTACAAATGAAAGAAGAGTAAATTTTTCTGCCTTGAAGTTGGATGCTAATGCAAAGGCATGACATTATTTTATTTCTGCTTTTTTTGCTACCTATAAATCATTTGAGTGAAGTGACTCAAGAGAGAGCAACTTTGAACTACTGTATTCAGCAATTTAAGCCTATAGATATTGGAATACGATAGCTGGGAGAAGATCTTACAGCCATTGAAGACTATTACCAGTGTGAATGTGAAGACTATTCACATCATTCTACTTTTGGTTGGAAGGGTGGATTCTCTAGTAGTTCTGCTGCTTCTACTGCACATGCTTCTACATCATGGGGTCATACTTCTGGTTCTGAGTCTCAGACTGAGTTATTACAAAGGATTTTAGATAATGCCAATCACACTATGGATAAGGTATTAAACTTAGAGCATTTTGCAAAGCATATGGATGGGTACATGAGAAGAAGAAGTGATCATGAGGAGGAATAAATCTTAATAGACGTAACTGAGATGTAGTATTTCATCATTACCCTAAATATCCACCATATGAGCTTATAACTGCTCGGCGTAGTGATGATAGAGATGAGGAACATGATGCATAGCTGGCTTTGTATTTATGTTTTCTGTTTTATGTAGTTTTCTGTTTATGTGATATTATGAACTGTGGATGGTGCATGTATTCTGCACTTTTTTGTTGAGTTCATTTGAGAGTATTGAGACTGCTAGTTTTTATTATGTTGTGTTTTTTTAGTACACCATCTATGATGTATTTGTATTTGAGTGTTGTTAGATGGTTTTAGTGGTAGTAATTATGTTAATTGTCTTATGAGGTGTTTGAAGCAACCCTTGATGAAAACATGGGAAATAGCCCATGGACACAAAATTTCATTCAATTGGCTTATGAGGAGGCAACTTTTAGAAGATTCATTGAAAGAAGACACTATTTTGAAGAGACACTAAGGCACCCCTTGGATTTTTATTAAAAAAAAAACTTAGATTTTCCAAGAAAATGGGCCAGCAACCATCCACCAAAGTTTACCACCACCGCCGCTGACGGCCACCTTTATTTTATTTTGAGTATTAGTTTGTATTATGAGAGAAGGAAGAGAATTCAAAGGAACTTCAAGACATTTGATGGAGAGAATTTAAGATAAGTTTTTATTTTTGTGACTACACTTGGTTTTTAATTTAGATTTTTTGTTTTTGTGCTTGATTTCTATTTTGAACTCATCTATGGTTGTGTTTTCTCCATGAATTCTGAGTATTTTTCTTTATCTTTTTTTTTTTCCAAAAATGATAGATGATTAAATGTTTAAAGGAAGTTGTGTGAAGTATTAGTCTTCAATGCTAAAAGAAGTTATGATGATTCAAGACCATGCACTGCATTTACTTCTTGATTTGGCCAATTAAGATGTTAAAACCTGTTGTGAGATCATGTAAGATCTGAGATGGTATTGTCTCAGTCAACAAATTGTTAGAATGCCATATTGATTTCATGAATGAGAATGTAGTTCATGGGGTTGAGTACAAATACATAGGGAAAAATATTTTCAAGGGTGTAGAACTAGAGGACTTTAGGGTGACAAGCTAAAGCCACCGATTTGATTTATAGTTTTAGGTTTTGATACGAGATGTTAGCCCCCAGGTGGAGGGAGAAGAGAGAACTCAAGTGTGAGAGCTAGTATCTTCCTTGCCTAGCCGGTCCTCAAGTTTACTAAAACTATTGATTAGCCAATGTTCTTTATAGCATCTCTGGTAAGGGTAAGGAATATTATTGCTTCTATTTGGCACAACACATTTAACATAATTCCACAACTAAATTTCTAGATTTATCACTGATTCATAATAAGAAAAAAGTTATTTTACCTATATTGCCTTTATCTTGCAAATATTTTAATTAAGTTAATTAGTTGCTCACTTTGTTTTCAATTATCAAAAATCATAAAAAGAATCAAACTTTTAATTCTATTATAGCATCTTAAGTTTCAGTAAGAATATATATTGCTAAGTATTTTGTTATTTAAATTCAATCCTCCCTGTGGGTCAAATTTGGGACTTAATCAGAAAGTTCTATATTAATTGATAACGATATGCATACTTGTGTAGCATCTCATATTGAAATATTATAATTGCATTCTTATTTGCATCATAGTGAAAAATTTACCTAGCCTTTGCAATGGATCAAGTTTTTGGCGCTCTTGCAAATTAAGAATAACTATTAACAAAATTAATCAAATAATCACATACATCCCATTTTACATCTATCTATATAGAATTTCGGGATCAACAACACATGAGCCAATATAATAGGGATAATCTTTTTCATTGGTTAACCATACCAAATTAGTGGAAGGCATCCAATATTTTTGTATAGAGATTCTGTCATAAATTGGAAGTAAGGTAGTGAGATGTGGTGGGTAGGAGGAAGAATTGACCTCATTCATCTATGGTGTTTGTGTATGTGTTGCAAGAGTGATATAGGACTTCGGAGAGGACTAAAATACTCATTTTAAATGACCAAAACAAAGATCAGATTGTTCACCAAGGCCTAGGGATACCTGAAATTAAAATGTCAGGATGTGAACAAGTTCCTAGGAGCAAATAACTTGACAACAAGACGCTACACCTGAACGCCTTGGCTTCATATCATAGTGTCTAGGCACTATACCATCAACTACATATAAATCAGCCCGACAACTCTAAGTGAAGTTCATTTTTGCACAAATTTTTTCCCTAACTCCTCTTCTGTGATATAGGGAAACCCTTATAAAATTCTTTTCTCCTTGTTTTGAACTTGAACTTTAGGTTTAGAAGGGTCAAATTCATCTTCACAAGGTAAATTTTATCACTTTAGCCTTGCATTTTTTTATTCATCTTGGAAAATTTTGGATTTTTTGGGTAATTAGTGGTGGAGAAGATCTTTGAAAGAGAGTTGATTAAAGCATTTAACTTGCATTGTGAGTGCATTTGCATCATACATTTGGAATTACCTTATCTTGATTTGTATCTCTCACCTTTATTATGGCACCAAAAACTAAAGAGAGAATGAGTAAAGTTTCTTTACATAAGTATAAGTTTGTTAATGCTAAAGTTGAGGAGAGATAATGTGATTTTATAGTAACTAAGAAAGTTATTGGTGAAAGAAGATTTGTTAATCCTAGAGAAGAGATAGATAGAATAATCAAGAGTAAGAAATGAGACAAACTCTGTTAAATTACTTCAACAGCATTGGTACAAGTGGTAAGATAATTCTATGCTAATCTATCTGAAGCTCATGACAATGTTATTTACTTGATAGGAATGTGTGTGGATATGTCTTCTCATTGCATCAATGCGTTATTATTTTTTTTATATTATCATCTATTGCTTTTATGCTGATTCATAGCTAACTCAACCTATGTTGAATGAAGTGATAAATTTCTTAACTGATGGAATAGGTGAGTGGAAAGTTACAGAAGGGGTTCAGATTAAATTTTCTACTTCAAAATTAAATGGGATATCAAAATCTTAGCATTTATTTGTTTCTACTAAACTATTGCCTTCTATCAATGTTAGTGATGTATCTAAGGAATAAGCTTATTTGAACAATTGCATTCAAAAGGATTTACCCATCCATGTAGGCTATCATTAATTCTACTACACCAAACGATGTTAAAGGAGGAATGACCAAGAGTTTGGGACATCCATCCATTATCACTTCCTTATGTCAGAGTATTAGAGTTATGATTCAGAGTGGGGAAGAGATTCTTCATTCATTAAAACCAATTTCTACATCAAAATTTGATTTATAAAAATGTAATGCAGCTGTTAGCAAGAGTTTAGATATTGGGTAGTCCAGATCTTCTAATTCTTTTCCAATACACTCTTCTTCTGAAAAAGAAACATTTCCGCAACATTTAGAAAAAGTAAGGGATAATCTCGAAATTCTACAAGGCGAGGTTTGCTGATTTAATGAGCATTTATCACATTTGGATCAGTAAAATAAATAAAAGATTTTATCATCAAGCCCTATTTCGTGTTTCTTAGCTCAAGATTTATAGGAAAATTAGTGGATTAAAGGGTTATAAAATAGTGTAATTTTTGGCATATCCTCCATACCAATTATATGATAAGAGCAAAGCAATGGAGGAGGATTCTAAGGAGGAAGCTGATGCAGATGCTGATGATGATGAAGAATGAGGATGAGGAGGCAGATCAGATCTTTATTTTTATTTTGATGTGATCTACTGATGACTTTTTTTTCCTTATTGTTGTTTTATTAAAGTATTTATTTTTTATTCTATTGTACTGGGCATTTTCTTTTGATGCTAATGTTTAAAATGTCTTGGATTGGTATTTCTTATTGCTTTGAATTAAATGTGGACTTTTCTATTGTAATATAGTTTTTTCTCTTTGATGTAGATTTCATGTTAAACTTATTGAACTGAGATTCACTTACTGCTATATATTTGGCTTTTCTATTTATACTTATATATTTTTCATGATAGACTAATGTGGTAGAAAGTAATTCAGTTCTATTTTCTCCTTTTTTTTATTTTTGTTCTGATTGCTATACATATTAATAATCAAATTTGGTGGGAAAAAAATCTTTAAAGAATCTAAACTTTATTTATCCACAAAAGATTACATATAAAATTGATATTATTTTAAAATAACATGTGGTATGAGGTGTTACCTTTAGAGTACTATAAGTTTAATTTTAGGGATGTTGTAGAGGGCTTAGTTGAAAATATTGTTGAAACAAACTATGCTAGATTTAAGGTGTTTAGTACGAGATAACGGGAATATAATTTTACTATTTATATTAGGAAAGGAATTATACTATTGCAAAACTAGGATTCTTAGATTTACACTTTAAAAAAATTTAGACTCTATTAAATTTGATTTTTAAACTAAAACTTACAGCTTTTAAGTGGAGGAAAGTGATGAGTTTTTAATTTTAGGAGGAGGATATTGAAATTCAAAACTATTTTAAGGTTTATTCAGGTATACTAATCCTCACATAAAGGTGTCAAGAATTAAAAAGATCCTGAAAGAAGAGGGAAAAGAAAAAAGAAAGAAAAATATATAAAATATCAAGAGATGCTTGAGGAGAAGCCTAAACAAAAAAAAAATTTCACTTGAATCTTCTTAAAGAAAAAGACTTAGATACGGTACTTAGCTTGTTTTTATTCAAAAAGTATTAGCAAAATTTTTACTAACTGAGTACTTAAATTCTGATTTTATACTTTCTAGGAATCATAATTTTGATAAATTACAATTATTTTTGAAATAGATAGAAAATTAGGATTCCTAAGTTAAATACTAAATATGCTTCTACTCTAGTATTAGCTTGATTCACTGTATTTTCTCCTATGTTGCACTATGACATTTCTGTGGCAAAATTATAGAAAATCTTGAAGTAATCCACTACTTCAAATCAACATAATTAGTTTTTAAAGTTGTAGTGTTACTTGAGGACAAGTAATATTTAAGTTTGGGAAATTTTGACTTGTCTTTCAACATGCTAAATTTCATTTGTC
>NEWO01000487.1:65719-77606 GCA_003013225.1 Phalaenopsis aphrodite
AAAACAGTAACACCTTCTAAATTACTTGAGTTTAAGTAAAGAAAAGCACAGATTATGAAAATATATTACTTTTGTTTAAGTAAAGAAAAGCACAAATTATGAAAATATCTTTCTCATTTTCATGAATCAGTAATAAATATAGGAATTATGTTGTGGAAGTATGTAAATTATGTTGTGCCAAAAAGGAGCAATAATATTCTTTACCCTTACTAGAGATTCTATAAAGAACATTGGTTAATTTAAAGTTTGAATAGTTCTGAAAACCGGATAGGCAAGGAAGATACCAACTCTCACTCTAAAGCTCCCTTGATTTGCTCCACCTGAGGGCTAACATCTCGTGTCAGAACCTAAAATAATAAACCAAGCTGGGGGTTTTAACCTGTCACATTAAATTCCTTTGACTCTAACCCTTCAAAGTTTTTTTTTCTTATTTATTTTCACTAAATCATATGAATTACATTCACATTCATACAACCTCATGTGATTCTTTCCAATTGTTGACTGAGACAACACTAGCCCGGTTCTTACCTATTTTCACAACAAATTTTAACATCTAGATAAGTCAAATCAAGAAGTAAATGAAGTGCATGGAATTAAATCATCACAACTTCTTCCAACATTAAAGATTAATATTCTCCACAACTTCCATTCAACAAATTAATTACTTATCATTTTAAGGAGAAAGATAAAGAAAACTGCTCAGAATTCATGGAAAAAAAAAACAACACTTTAGTTTAAAAGTATAAATCATTGTCAAAACAACAAGAAGTCTGGATTAAAAACAAAAGTAGTTTAAAAATAAAGATAAAAACTTATCTCAAATCCTCCACCAAACTCTTGAAGTTCTTTTGAATCTCTTCTCTTTTACAAGACTTTTTACTCTCAAAATAAAACTAAAAACAAAAAGAAAAAAGTAAATTTGTGGTGCCTCAATCTCTCCACAAGATTCTCCACAATCTTCTTAAGACTTAGCACTCTCTCCCTCTTCAAGCACCCATCTCAAATGTCTCAACTTCCTTCTTTAATAAATTTCCTAAGAAATGCCTTGGAAATTCTTCAAAATGTGTCCAAATTTGATGTATTCTCAAAGGGATGCCTCCTTTCACAAGTCTTTTAATAATATTTTCATTCCTAGTGGTCATAACCACCATCTTTAGCTAATAGGTGCCTCAAATGTCACTTCAAAATTGATCAAATGAAGAAAACCATAAAATAACTACCTTTGGCCTCTGACGCTTAGTCACGTCCTTCTTTGTTTCACCGGCGCTTAAGCGCCGACTTTAGGGCTTAGGTGTCAAAACACTTTTGCACAAATGTCAAATTTTTGCTCCAAATTTGGTCCTTTTTAGCTCCTTTTAGCATTTTTCAACTTTATACTTGTACCTGAAAGAAAAACACACAAATACCTCCATTAAAGCGCAATATCTAAAAAAAAGGTATAAAAATGTGTCTAAAATCACTATATATTTTAGGTGTATCAAAATTCCCATAACTTAAAATGTTACTTGCCCTCAAGTGACACTTAAATCTTTAAAAAATAAATAAGCATGATATGTATATGAGTTTCTTTAGAAGTTACTAAAATTTAGGTTTAGAAATATAGTAGTCCAACTTAGAAAAAATATTTAGTAAATGAGACCAACTTAAAGTTTAGAAAAGTTTAATGTTAAGAAATATGAAAATATGAGTTCCTATCAAATTCAGAAATATTATAGACTCTCCAAGTTTAGAATTTAGTCCTTTTATTATCTCAACTTAAAAATTTTTATTAAGAATAATTTTACTTACTATATTATATCCTTAAGCTTAAGATTTTATCAAGACTCATACTTTAAAAATATCAAATGTGGAACCAATTTTTGATTGCGCACTAATCCTCAAGGTTCTCTTCCCTTACTCTTTTTTATTTCTTTTTCTTATCTTTTTCTTTCTCTTTTTCTTTCTTATTTTCTTTTTCTTTTTCTTTTTCTTTTTCTTTTGCTTTTTTCTTTTTCTTTTTTTCTTTTTCTTTTTCAGGCAAGGATTACTATATCTGGATAGGTCTTTAATGATTTTGAATTTCATTTCTCCTTTCCTAAAGCAAACTCTTGATATCAATCATTTACTTATAAACATAATAATAGTTTTGAAAACTATTTTAATAAAAGAAATTTAAGTATTAAAAATAAAAGTCTAAATTTTCTAATTTTTTCAAAAATACAGTTTTTCTTACTAAAGATAGTTACACTATATTTAACATTTTCTACACTAAAAATTTTTAATTGAAATTTTTTCTTCATTACTCGGAATTTTAACTAAATTCTCTTACTCATTTCTATAATTAAATTTTACTTTCCTAATATAACTTCATATACATGATCTTTTTTCTTTTCAAATTAAATTCACTTGTAGCACATTTGAGAACAAATAAAATTTAAGTTTTGAAAATATTTTTCATTCCCCCCCCAAACTTAATTTTTTTAACAAGATTAAACAGTTTAGCAGCAGATATAAATAAGTAGAAATGAAAATGGAAATAACATGCTTACATGAATTTTTATATCCTAATTATACAAGTATACTACAAAAAAATAGGAGTAAAATCAATTTTCTATTTTTTTCATTTCAATTTAACATGTAGAGATTCAATAGACTTCTAAGTAGTGGGTACAAAAATAAAAATAGACTAACACACTAACTTTGATTTTCAATTTCAACATAAAATAAACACACTATTAAGATAAAAGAAAAATAAAGAGTAGCAGTTTCCTAAAATTAAAGTTTAAAACTAAAGTTAGCAAGATTTTTAAATTTTCACAAGACATTGATTCAAGTTCAATTCTATCTAACTAACACAATAATCAACACACATTAACAATTACTACCCTAGAATTTTAAAACAAACCACTAACAAAACACAACATCACAATACAATTAAGCAAAAAAAAAGTCTCACACATCACAAAGTCCAAACCAACACACAAATATACATGAATCAAGTCCAAAACATAAGAACACATCACATCACATGTCTTAAGTTCAAACATAAAAATAATCAACACATCACAAGTCTCAAGTCCAAAGCACATAGTCTAACACATATTACAAACATAAAAATAAACCAGTCCTCCTCCTCATCATCCTCAGAATCACCACTATTCCAGACATTTGTAGACTCATAATCAGGGTATCTAGGATATGGAGGAAATTGCACTCATGGGTTACCCCTAATGAGGTTTTCCAGAGATGAATGAAATTTCTCTTCATAATCATTTTCCTTCTGTTATAGCTATGAATATGACCTGCAAAGCTTCCTAAAATTTTTACCTTATCTACAATAAAGTTAATATTATCCATCATCCTCTGTAATAGTTGAATTTGAGTTTCTATGAACTCACCTATAAAAGTAGATGGTCTTGAGGTAGATGGTCTAAATGTAGAAGCAGCAGAGGTAGAAGCAGCAGACGTTGCCATTCCATAACTCCTTAAAAATACTCCTCTCCAGCCAAAAATAGAATGCTCCAAATATGACTTCATATTAACATTGGTGATTGGCTTTAGAGCCAAAAGTACTTCCTCCCTGCTATCATATCTCACTCCAGCCTGCTCACACAAAGAAAAGTTCAAGAAAGCAAATCCCAGACCTGCAATAGTAGCGGTAGTAGCAGAACTGATGACAGTCTGATAAATCAAAGCTCTAATATTGATGAGATTTCCTTCATGAATACATAGTTCAATGTCATCCTCTCTCTGGTAACTTCACTAAGATGATTTGTAGGTAATAGATGGGTAGAAATAAAATAGTGTCATGGCTTGGATGGTGCAACGTGGTAAATTCGACTCTCCTCTCATTTGTTATTTTCCAGAGCCCTCTTCCAACAGTCAAACAGAAAATAATCTCATCTAGCTCCATCTCAGTCAGACTATAGTTCTCATAAAAACACAAAGTATCATGTGGTAAACGGTAAAACATATTGGTTACCTCCGGTGAAGAAGGTGCCAATTTTTCTCGAACCATAACTCGGTCCTCTTCAACCTCAGGGAGGTTTGCATATAACTCCCTGACTACAAAAGTAATAGCTGCAGTAGAAAAATAGTAGAATTGTTCCCATTGTCAACAAATGACCAGTTCTTCTACGGATCCACCTGAACTTTGGTAACATCACTCTTGGATAAGTTTCCATGATTGTAAGCATCACTGTTCCTATCTTGAGCTTTAGAAATCACAAATTTGCTCGAATCGAAATGGCCTTTTCCTTTGTTTTTCCCATTCTACAAATTTCATAAAATTCCACAATAACTTCAAAAATCAAGTCTAATCCACTAAAGTTAACTCCTATAAGTATAAATTACAATTTCTATGCAATTTCCATAGATTTTCCCTCATTTTTCACCATGAATAGTGATTTTTGGGTTCTTCCAAATGTACTCAAAATAAATGGTGAAAATCCAAAATTTTTTACATAGAAGTGAAGCTATTACCTCAAGAGATCTGAATCTAGCAAATTTTTCTGAATTCCACCAAGAAATCTTCACACAATAGCTTGCCCTAGCCTCCAAAATTGCGAACTTGAGAGGTTGAAGGTGACAGCCATGGTAAAAATGGTGATTTTGGTGGTTATTTTTCACTATTCACTATTAACCGTTCGTGAACTGGTTTTCATGAATTGGTGCTTAAGCACGGGTAAGTGGCGCTTAGGCACCTGCCTCTCAGGTTACATCACGCTTAAGCGCGAGAATGTGGTGCTTAGGCGTCAGTGCACTATTTTTGAACTTAAGTAAAATACACTATTAGCCAAAGTAAACCACCCTTAAATGATCTCATAACACTTAAATGACTATTTTGCTCTCCTTCAACTCTCCTCTCTCTCTAAATTCTCCCATATAACTCAATTCAGTTCGAGAAAAAAATAACAATAATTTCCACAAAAACAACATATACATTCATTCACAAACTAGTACAAGTACATGTAACATTTAATTATCACTCCAAACACTCTCCAATGAGAAAATTTTCTAAATACAAACACTTAACAAACTTAAACAATTAAACACATAAAAGTCATAAACACTAAACACAAACACTAACACCTAAAGACAACGACTCCTAACAAACAAACTCTAACGTAAAAATTAATTACATTCTTCATTTATTGGGACAAACTCTGGTCTTTCATGAGTCTCTCCTTGCGCAATCAGAATATAAAGTTGATAAAACGGATGGTGGTGACGAGCTCTAATACTATCTTCTTCAATTCATTTTTGTTTAAGATACATCTCTTTATTTGCTTCCTCTTATAACTAGTATGGCTCAATTGAATTTTCAATTGCCATCCAATATGCTCTAAATGTGCATGAATCTCAATTACCTTTATTTCTAGTAAAGCCATGACAGTCTCAATTTTGTTGATCTTTTCTGATATTCGTTCAATACTAACGGCTAAGAAACCATTATACATCTCTTGTGCACTTTGACTAATGAATTTCTTCATCGTGGTCTCTTCCTTCTTCTTTAAATCCATCTCCCTTGAAGACATCTTATCAAAATCTCTCTCTCTCTCTCTCTTGTAGAATTTAGGGCTAAAAATAATCTGGGGTGAAATTCCTTCACAAAACCCTTCTATCTATGTGCCTAAATCCCTCTAGTAACTCCTAGACACATCCTAAAACTACCTTAACATGTTTTAGTCAACCAATTGGTTGTTAAATCTTATAGAATCTGAATTTTACAAATGGTTTTTATCTCCCACGCTTAAGCGCTGAATATTGGCGCTTAAGCGTCAGTGCTCAATTTTGCACCAGTCAAGTTAACGTCAAAATTCTCATTTTAGCATGTTTAGATAACTAAATAAAGTTTTAAAATCATTACTAACACAAAATAGTCTCAAAAATACTACCCTAAATTTTCTTAAGTACAAACAACATTCAAAGAAAAAACACACTGATAACTATAGATTGTCTCCCACAAAGTGCTCGGTTTTTCGGCGTCTGCCCAACATCATTCAATTGTTAAATTTATGTTGATCCCCCTATAAAATAAGGTTTCAGTCTATGACCATTCACTTTAAACACTTTATTAGTTTTAGGATCTTTAATATCCACAGCTTCAAAAGGATTTCATCACAATAAATGGGCCCATCCACATGGACTTATGTTTACCTGGAAATAATCTTAACCTTGCATTATATAGCAAAACTTTTTGCCCTTAATGAAAATTTTTAGCAAGAATCCTTTGATCAATCCACATCTTTATCTTTTCTTTATAAATCTTAGCACTCTCACAAGACTCATTCCTTATCTCTTCAAGCACATTTAATTGCAATAATCTTTTCTCACCANTTAAACACTTTATTAGTTATAGGATCTTTAATATCCACAGCTTCAAAAGGATAAACTTTCATCACAATAAATGGGCCCATCCACATGGACTTATGTTTACCTGGAAATAATCTTAACCTTGCATTATATAGCAAAACTTGTTGCCCTTAATGAAAATTTTTAGCAAGAATCCTTTGATCATGCCACATCTTTATCTTTTCTTTATAAATCTTAGCACTCTCACAAGACTCATTCCTTATCTCTTCAAGCACATTTAATTGCAATAATCTTTTCTCACCATCATCTTTCAAATTATAATTGAACTCCTTAATAACCCAATATACTTTATGCTCAAGTTCAACTAGTAAGTAACAAGCTTTCCCAAATATTAGCCTATATGGAGACATTCCTATAGGAGTTCTATATGCAATCATATAAGCCCACAAAGCATAATCAAGTTTAACTGACCAATCCATTTTTTGTTGGATTTACAGATTTTTCCATAATTCTTTTAATTTCTCGATTGGATAATTCAGCCAAACCACTTATCTGAGGATAATAAGAAGTAGCAATTCTATGATTTATATGATATTTCTTTAATAATTTTTACAATATGGCATTTTTGAAATGACTTCTCTTATCAGTTATGATATCTCGACATCCCAATCTACAAAATATGTTTGTTTTCAAAAATTTTGTAACACTTTGAGCATCACATCAATACATAGTCCACTGCTAACAATATATATAAATTTTTGAAAGATGGTATAAATGGTCCCATGAAATCTAATCCCCAAACATCAAATATTTTAACTTCTAGCATATAATTGAAAGGCATCTCATTTATTCTAAAAATATTGCCTACTCGTTGACATCTATCACAAGTTATAATATAAGCATTAATATGATAGTAGGCCAATAAAATCTAGATTGTAAAATTTTGTATGTTGTTTTATCAACACCAAAATATCCCCCAAAATCAGAATTATGACATTTTGGGATAATTTCATAAGTCTCTTCTAAAGGTACACATCTTCGAATAATCAAATCATTTCTTTATTTATATATAATTGGTCATCCAAAAAATAAGTCTTAGCTTCAGAAATAAATTTCCTCTTCTGTTGGTATGTCATTCCATAAGGTATAATATCACTTACAAGAAAGTTCACAATGTCAGCATACCACGGAACACACCACTCATTAATTTTGAATAGTTTTTTATCTGAAAAATGTTCATTAATTTCTTTTTAAAAATAGAGTGGTTTTTCTAACTCAAGCCTGGACAAATGATTCGCAGTTTGATTTTCAGTTGCCTTCCGATCTACTATTGTAAAATCAAATTCTAGCTAAAGAAAAATCCATCTTTTAAGTCCTGGTTTAACATCCTTCTTTTTCATTAGGTACTTAATAGCAGAATGATCTATGTGCACTACGCAATGAGTTCCAATTAAATATGATCTAAATTTATCGAAGGCATATACTATTGCTAATAAATCTTTTTCTGTTGTTATATAATTAATTTGGGTTTCATGAAGAGTTTTACTAGCATGGTAAATTACTTTGAAAATTTTATCATATCTTTGTCATAAAACAACTCTAATAGCATAATCACTAGTATCACACATCAGTTCAAAAGGTTTTCCGCAACATGGTGAAACTATAATTAGTGTAGTGAATAAATTTTCTTTTAATAACTCAAAAGCTTTTAGCACTCTTCATCAAATTTGAAAATTGCATCTTTCTCTAGTAAATGGCATAAAGGCTTAGCAATTTTTTAAAAATCTTTAATATATCACCTGTAGAATCCAGTATGTCCTAAAAAACTCCTAATTTCCCTTACATTGGTTGGATAAGGTAAATTAGTGATCACTTGAATTTTAGCAGGATCTACTTTCATACTATTTTCTAATAATTGATGTCATAATGCAATTTCATATGCTACCATAAATTGACATTTTTCTCAATTAAGGACTAAATTTGTTTCTTCACAGCGCTTAAGAAATTTTGATAAATGTTCTAAACATGAGTAAAATGAAGTTCCAAATACTGAAAAATCATGATTAAATACTTCAATCCCTTTCTCAATTAAATAGCAAAAAAATACCATCATACATCTTTGAAATGTTGCAAAGGCATTACATAAACCAGAGGGCATTCTTCTAAAAGCAAATGTACTATAAGGACTGGTAAAAGTTATTTTCTCTTGATCTTTATGAGTTATTTGAATTTAGTGATAACCATTATATCCATCCAAAAATAAAAGTAATTATGCCCAGCTAGTCTATCCAGAATTTGATCTAGAAAGGGTATTGGAAAGTGATCTTTCCTGGTGGCACGATTTAATTTTCTATAATCAATGCATATTCGCCACCCTGTGACTTGTATAGTTTGTATTAATTCATTAAGTTCATTCACAATCAAAGTTACTCCTCCTTTCTTAGGAACGCAGTGAACTGGACTAACTCATGCACCATCTAAAATAGAGTAGATAATTCCAGCATCTAACCACTTCAAATTTTCTTTCTTTACAACTTCTTTCATAACAGGATTCAATCTCCTTTGAGGATCAACCCTAGGCTTGCAGCTCTCTTCCATACAAATTCTATGCATACAAATTAAAGGACTGATTCCTTTAATATCAGGAATTATCCATCCAAAGGCTTTCTTAAAATTTTTCAAAAATTTCATCAACCTTTCTTCTTCTTCCATCATTAATTTTGAGGAAATTATAACTACTAAAGTAGAGAAATCTTCTAAAAAGGCATATTCTAAATGATCAGGAAGTAACTTCAACTCAAGTTTAGGAGGTTTTTCAATTGATGGATAAAATGTTTCATCTTTTTCTATAGTGTCCAAAATTTCAAAACTTTCTCAAATATAGTTTGAATCTTCCTCAAAAAGATCTTCACATTGATCTAATTCCTCTTCTTGCTCGTGTTCCAAATCTTTTACTTCAAATTTTTCTTCTTAATTAGTTTTGAAATAGTATTCACTCAGATGTCTTATAACATCCATTCTATAGCATTCATCATCTTTACCTTTTGCATGATATTTCATTGATCTTGAAATGTTAAAAGTAACAGTTTGATCATTAATGTGCATTGTTAACTGCCCTTTTTGCACATCTATCATTGCTCTTCCTGTGTCTAGAAAGGTTTCCCCAAAATGATAAGTATCTCTTTATCTTTCTTCATATCCACCACAATTAAATCAATAGAAAAGATAAATTGATCCACTTTCATTAGGACATCTTCTATAACTCCTTTAGGGCACGTTATTGAACAATCTACTAGCTGCAAAGTTATAGTAGTAGGGGTCATTTCTCCTAATACCAATCTTTTTAATATTGATAATGAAATAAGGTAAATGCTTGCACCTAAATCACATAAAACTTTTCCATAAAATTTGTCTTCTATCGCACATGGAATAGTAAAGCTACCAGGATCTTTAAGCTTTTCAGGAAGCTTTTTCTGAATTATAGCACTACACTCCTCACTAAGTGCAACAGTCTCATTATCTTCAAACTTCATTTTCCTGTTGAGAATATCCTTCATAAGCTTTACATGGCTTGGCATTTTTATAAGGCATCTGCAAATTGAATATTAATTGTAAGCTTCTTCAAATTTTCCAAAAATTTTAAAAAATTGCTTATCCAACTTCTGCTGATGATGTCTCTAAGGAAATGGAGGTGGTAGTTTTTTTCAAATCAATTTTTAGCTAAGAAATAGGTCTTTCAGAATCTTTTGGAGCGTTCTCTTTTGATTCTTCAATTTCTTCTCTCTCTACTTCAGTTTTTTTATGAATCCTACCTTCCAACTCTCTTTCACTTCTAAGTTGAACAACTTTTACTTGCTCTTTATTCTGATCTTTTGGATTTGTTTCAGTATTACAAGGAAGTGTTCCTTGGGATCTATTACTTAATGAATTTGTGATTTATCCGAGTTAATTCTCAATATTTCTAATTGTAGCTCCTTGACTTTGTAACTGATTTCCCATTTGTAACACCACTTCTTCTATAGACAACTTCTTCTCCTTAAATTGTGGTTTACTGTTGAAACCTGGATGATAAGTAGATCTATAATTATTATTCCCTTGGTTGTTCCAGATTCCTAATGGGTTTACTTGATTGTTCCCCCATTGCTACTTATTACCACCTGTAGTATTATTCCAATTGAATTTGGGATAGTTCTTCTAATCTGGGTTATAATAATTTGAATTTAGGTTATATTGCTTATTTTTTATGGCATTCAAATTTTCTAATGATGCTTGAGAATCTACCATTTGGCCTAATGAATTCTCTTCAATTATAGAGATTGGTTGAGAAAAATTCATTCCAAATTGGTCTAACTTCCTTGAAATTGTAGCAACTTGATTTGCTAACATAGTAAATGCATTAGATTTATGAATATTGGCTACTTTCTTTGGATTTACCCTCTCAAAAAGCCATTGAAAATTTTTGGTAGCCATTTATTTAATTAAAGCATAAGCCTCATGAAATGGTTTTGATATTAATGATCCACCACCAGTGACATCGATAATAGATCTAAGAGATCCAGCTAATCCATTATAAAAAGTTGGAATTATTAATCAATCTGGTATTGCATGGTGTGTACACTTTCTTAAGAATTTTTTAAATCATTCACATGCATCATAAATAGATTCACCTTCAAACTGTTTAAAAGATGTAATATCATTTCGAAGCTTCACAATTTTTTATGGTGGAAAATATTTAGTAAGGAATTTTTACGCTAAATCACCCTAAGTTCTTATAGATCTAGGTGCTAATGAATGCAACCACATCTCTTAGCTTTATCCCTCAGTGAGAAAGGAAATAACATAAGTCTTATGACATCATCTAATACACCATCATATTTAAATGTAGCACACAATTTTAGAAAATTAGCAAGATGTAAATTTGGATCTTCAGTTGGTGATCCCCCAAACTGATTATTTGACACCATTTGGATAATAACATGTTTAATTTAAAATTAATTAGTCACTATAGTAGGTTTTTGAATATTACAATGAAGTTCATCTACCGTAGGGTTGGCAAAATCTCTTAATGGTCTAAATTCTTGATGAATTTCAGCATTTTGATCATTTTGGTTTGTCAATTCTATAATTTTTTTAGATTTTTCAAAATTTTTATTTTTTTTTGTTTTTCTGATTTTATTAACAACGCTTTCTAATTCAGAATCGTAGGGCAC
This sequence comes from Phalaenopsis aphrodite, assembly GCA_003013225.1. Classification (NCBI taxonomy): domain Eukaryota; kingdom Viridiplantae; phylum Streptophyta; class Magnoliopsida; order Asparagales; family Orchidaceae; genus Phalaenopsis; species Phalaenopsis aphrodite. The sequence continues at coordinate 77,224 of NEWO01000487.1, forward strand.
TAGTCCTTCAGAACCTGAACTATGCATACATTAAAATAAAATCAAAATGAAATAAGGTAAAACACACAACAATAAAATAGTGTAATAAGATATTTTTACAAAAGTTTAAATAAAACTTTCTAAAATAGAAATTTACTTTCAATCAATTTTTTAAATCATCTCCGGTAACGACGCCAAAAACTTTATCTCATTACTACTTATGTGCACAGTATAACAATCACTTTAATTATCTTTTTCACTTATGTTATCTTACTTTACAACAGAACCAAAAACTTGATCCTGAATAAAAAAAAATGAACTCTTTGATATATATATATATATATATATATATTTGGATACTACGCTAGTATACATATCGTTATCAAGTAATATAGGACTTTTTG
>NEWO01000487.1:103275-146352 GCA_003013225.1 Phalaenopsis aphrodite
GGCTAACATCTACACTTCAGCACCCAAACAATAGGACCGAATTGGGGACTTTAGTCTGTCACTCTAAAGTCTCCAATTCTACGCCCGATAATATTATTTCCCTATTTATTTGCACCCAACTTCCAAGGGCTTTGACCTCCCTGAATCTCGGATGTAAACTTCACTTTAGTTGTAAAACTCAACATATTTTAATAAATCAATTGGCCATATTGAAATTAAATGAAGATCAAAGTGAAAAGATCATCACAAATTCTTAAACATTTTCATGGCTTCACCAATTCAAATCACCATTTCACAAATCTCAAGACAAGAAAAAAGACAAAGATAAGTCTTTCATTGCTTAATCTCTTTTACAATTCTTGCATATTTTTGAATGAGATTAAACTTTAAAGGATGGTTGTTTTCATGATTATTTTATAGGACTATCTGTTAGGAACACAACGAAACTGAAATGGGGCGAAACAGAGCTAAAACAGAGTCAAACGGAGCGAAACGGTGGAGCTGCACAGTCTGCTCGCCGATGGCGCCCAAAACAGCGCTAAGGGTGAGATTTACCTGAGAAGGCAAAAAAATGACAGAAACGCTCGCTAATGGTGCCCTCAAGCTCACCGACGGCACCCGGGACGACTATGGACTGACTTTTGGCGGTTATGGGCCCATATTCGACGTATTTGGATGCTTTTTGAAAGGATTCTTGTGGAAACTCTTCAAACTTTATCCCTACACTTTAAAAGAATGAATTTAGGTTAGAAAAAATCATTTTTTTGTGAGAGGAATGTTTGGAAAAGTGTATAAAAAGTTTAGGATTTTTTAGAATAGGATTAGAAATGTAGATTTCTACCCTTTTGGAGAGATTGGAGAGGAAATTTTGAGAGAATTTGTAAGGAGATGTTCTAGCATTGCATGGATCGGTGGGAGACTTTGTGAGAGAGATATTTGTCTTTCTTTCAGAGGAAAAATGCTAAGTATTGTGTTCTTCATTATCTTTTAATTTTTGTAAACACTTATCTGGTGGATTTGCTTTGGTTAAATAAAGTTTCTGTTATGTTTTCTTCATGCTTTCTGTGGGCTTCTCTTACTCTTTCTTCTTCTTTGAAAATAGTGGCATGAGAAGATTATGTCATTGTTTTCACTTTACTTTTCTTTAGAAATGAGCTGAATTCATGTTTAGGATTTTGGGATGCTTGTTAGAAGAAGATTTAATTATAAATGTGATGGTTTTTACTTGCACTTCATTTACATTATAACAAGGGCCCATTTTAGTGTTAAAATTTATTGTAATTTCATTGATCTGAAAGGGCAGTGTAATTCTCAACAAAGTGGAACCACATTCAAATTCTATGGATTGTGACATTCATAGGAGTTGAGTGCAAATAAATAAGAAAATATACTTTGATGGACGTAGAATTGGAGATTTTATGATGACAGACTAAAATCCCCAATTTGGTCTTAAGGTTTGGAAGCTGAAGCAGAGATGTTAGCCCTCAGGCGAGGGGAATGTGGGAGCTCTGAAGTGAGATTCGGTATCCTCCCAGCCTAGCCACAAATTCAGTAAACAAGCATAAGATTAGTCAATGTTCTTTATGTCTGGACCAAAGGGTAAAGAATAGGATTGCTCCTATTTGGCACATACAATATTTAATGCATCTCATTCCTTTACATTATCCAATTCATTACATAAGAATAATAGTTTTTAGTATCCAAACCATTTCATCCAAAAAGGGTTATCTTTAGAATTAATATTTGCAATTAGGAGTAGTTATTAGTTGTGTTAAACTTAAGACTTACATTTAGGAGTATCTGTTCGTAAAATCTCTTAAATTGCACTTCCAAACTAAGGACTAATAGTAGTAGATTATAATTTGACTAAGGACCTCTTACCTCGCTTCCCCGTGGGATCGATAAATGGGACTCCACTAGAGCCTTGTATTACTTGAGTGATACATATACTTGTGTTTGAAATTGAGACTTTACAAAATCATTATAAATATATAAATCTGGGTTCATAAATTCTTGCATATTAAAAGTTGCATCAAGTTTTTGGCATCATTGCCGAGGGTTTAAATCTTCTAATAGTAGTGTCAAATTCTTGTATTTTTAGGTATATAAAAAGTCGTTGTCAATATTCCTTTCAATGAAGCTTTGGAACAAATGACAAGTTATGCAAAATTTATAAAGGAGAAATTAAATAAAAAAAGGAAATTTGGAGATTACGAGATAGTTGCACTAAGTGAGGAGTGTAGCGCTATATTTCAGAAAAAGCATACTGAGAAACTTAAAGATCTTTCTAGCTTAACAATTCCTTGTGTATTTGGAGAAATATTATGTGGAAAATCTTTATATGATTTAGGATCAAGCATTAATGTGATGCCTCTATCTATATTTAAAAGGTTAGGTTTAACTGATATTTATCCCAGTACTATAACACTTCACTTAGCTAATCGATCTATCATTTATCCAAAAGAGGCTATATAAGACGTGCTTATTAAAGTGGATAAATTTATCTTTCCTATGGACTTTATTGTATTAGATATAGAGGAAGATAAAGAATATCCCATTATTTTGGGGAGAACTTTTCTTATTATTGGATAAGCTATGATAGATGTACAAAAAGGAAAGTTAACTATGAATATTAATGACCATGAACTACTTTCGATGTTTTAAAGGCTATGAAGCATCCAACTGAGAGAAAAGATGATGATTATTTTTTGAAGGATTAAATTGATTATCTAAATAAAAACCATTTCCAAAAATTTTTTGAGAGTAAGTTAACAGATGAGATCAAAATGGAGTTTCATGATGAGTATAAAATGTTGTTTAAAGAAGACTGTATGTATGTTCAGGAGAGGGGTGAAATGATGGACGTTACCGAAAATAATAAATTTTTAATTCCATCTGTTGAAAAATCTCATGAACTTAAAATGAATATACCCTATACAATTTTAAAGCCTACATATATAGAGAATTCATCTACACCACCAGTCTTTATATCTTCATATTCGACTCAATCACAAGATGAACCTGAATTGAATGATAAAATCAGTAAAAGATTTATTATGAAAGAGTTATTTAAAGTCACTGAATGACATATTTCGTGGTATACAGACATAATGAATGAGATTCTTACATTGGGGCAGATTATTAATGCAATTAACAATCACCCCCCAGAGATTTTACCTAGTAACCCTAAGATAAATTCTAAGGAAATGAATGATGAGCAATTTAAAATTATTGAACTAATATTTAGAAGAGAATTTGAGGATATGTTTTAAAAGAACTTTGAGTTAAGAGATCAAGATAAGGATATTGAAAGACCAATGGAAGAAATTCCTGAAGAATTAGAAGATAACTTGAAAGACAAGAGTAACCAAGAAGAATTTGATCCAGAATCTAAATTATCTAAAGAGAATCTGATCCAAAATTTGGGAGATCATGAAGTACTTTATAAAGATCCAATTCTTATAAAATTTAAGGATGATATTAATATAAAAAATGAGAAAATTACTAGAAAATTATTGGATCTAGAAAGAAATATGAGGAACAAAAATATGAATCAATCTGAAAAGGAAGAGCTGAAAGAAAATTTTAAATTTGAAGACTTTTTAGGAATCCCTAGATCTTGAAAAGATTGGGCAATTGATCAAGGATTATTTAATTAGAATTTTGATCCATGTGGAATCATTTGTCGGGCTAGCGACGTTAAACCAAGTGCTTTATGGGAGGCAACCCATAGTTATCAGTGTGGTTTGATTTAGTATGCTTAAGAGTCATGATTGTTAGTGTTGTATTGTGTTTTCTTTAGTGTGGATTGATCAGCTTGATTGTTGATTGGTAGATGTTTAGATTGTTAGTGATTTGATTTGCTTTTTATGTGTCATGAGGGAGGTAATTTCTTAACTTCTTATTATGGTTAGACTCTTATGTTCTCTTATAGTAGTTGGATTGACGAGTCCACTACAACTCGGGTCTAACCCAGACATAAGTTTTGGAAGAGACATTATGAATTTATCAGTGACAATTCCATCTCAATTTTATTACTTCCTTTCCTTAACCTTATTTTCATTTGGTCGGAGTAGCTAACCTATTTGGTAATATGTGGATGAATTTACACTATCTTTATAACTATTAGAGGTGCTTAATGTAAAGGATTAGATGATGCCTGAGATTGGTGCCCAGGAGCCAATATATCAGGGATAATTTTATCTTTGGGATTAGAATCTATTAAATCATATATAAGTATCCAATATATTTGTGCAGTGATTCTGTTAAAAATTGTAAGTAAGTTAGTGAGATGTGATGAGTTAAAAGAAAAATTGACCTCATTTATTATGTGTGTTTGTGTTTGTGTTACAATAATAGGACTTGAAGAACATTTTTATATTCCAATGCTGATACATGTTATGTTAGTTAGACTTTTATTTAGTTAATTTCATTCTGGCATGTTTAGTTTAAATTTACTTTCTACTACATGTTTTCTATCCTAATAAATAATTTTAGATATTTTTTTATAGAAATTTGTGGTAGATAGAATTTCTAAACTGTTTTTCTTCCTACTTATAATTTTTGCAATAAATGTTATGCATGCTAAAAATCAAGTTTTGGGGTTGGAAGAAAAATGAAATTTTAAAGTGAATATACTTCCTTTTAGTTTAGTATTATTGCATGCATGTTTTAGGCTAGATTTACATTCTCCTCCAGTCATTCTATCCTGATTATGAATGTACATAAATTTGATAGGATGTTGTAGTAGCTAGTAGATTCGATTACTTTTCCTTCATGCTATACTTTATGGAATTAATTGTAAAAGATTTAAAAATGCAAGTTTAGGGGAAAAGAAATTTTTTTTTTGAGAAGAAGTAAACTAAATTTTACTTTTCCTTAACTAACTATATTTTTAAAATTAATGTAACATGACCTTGGAATTGGAGTTTAACTTTAAATGACTATATTTATGTTTGTAAATATTATGGTAAATTTAGGTAAAAGTATTCAATAATGAAGATTAAGCTAAAGTTAAAGATATTTGGTATGAAACGATAAGATTATGTTTTTCTATTTACAGTAAAGAAAATTGTATTTTTGAAGTATTAAGAATTATAGAGTTTCATGTAAGAAGGAAAGAATGAAACTTTATGAAAAATCATAAACTAATATGAATTTATAAAGTGAAGAAAAGTAAGGAGTTTTGACTTTAGGAAAAGGATAGTGAAGTTAAAAATTATTAAAGGCTATCCAGATATAGTAATCCTCACTTAAAAAAGAAAAAGAAAATAAAGGATTGAAAAGATCCTAAAAGAAAAAAAAAAGAAAAAAAAAGAGAAAAAGAAAAGAAAAATAAGTGAGGAGATGCTTAATCAAAAATTGGTTTCACTTGAATCAACTTAAAGAAAAGGCTTTATTACATTTTCTAAACTTGTATTAGAGTATTAGTAGCATTACTAGTAAAGTTTTCATAAATTTCTTTTTCATATAAATGCTCTAAGTATCCTTGATATGATAAAGTGCAATTCTTCTTGAAATGAATAGTGATTCAAAAATCTTAAATTTGATTGCTAAGTATTCTTAGACTTAAAGTTTGAATCTAAGTTATTAAAGGTTTTTCTTAAATTTTACTATTTTATTTACTAAACTAAAGTATAGAAGTTTATAAGTTAGTCTCTATCCTAAGTCATATTTCTAGGTAGTAAAAGTGTTACTTGAGGACAAGTAACATTTAAGTTTGGGGGATTTTGATACACCTAAAAAATGTGCAATTTTTTATATGCTTTTAATGCCTATATTTGGTTATTTTCAATGATATTGCACTTTAAAGGAAGGTATTTTTTATATTTTTTGTTTCAGGTACAAAGAATGGAGTTTTGGAGAAAAAGAAGCAAAAATGATGCAATTTGGAAAAAAAATGAGCAAGAAAGAGAATTTTGTCCTGAAAGATTTCGATATGACTTTCTATGTTTAATATCTTTTACACTTTTCACACATTTTTGAATGAAATTATACTTTAAATAAAGGATGTTTAATTCTTATTTTATAGGTCTATCTGTTAGGAACACAACACAACTGAAACGGGGCGAAATGGATCTAAAATGGAGTCAAACGAAGCAAAATGGTGGAACTGCGCAGGGTGGGCGCCGACAGCGCCAGAGCTGGCGCCGGCGGCGTTGAAGAGTATAAAAATGATGAGAAAATGACACTGACAGCTCCCAAAATGGAGCCGACGGTGCCCGTAATGGTCATGGATCAATTTTTGGCAGTTTTTTATGTTCTAGCAGACTCCCAAGTGATTCAAACACCTCATGAAGCAATTCAATGAATCTAGACACTTGAATAAGGCTCTTGAATGAAGAGACATATCTTTTGGATGAATAGATTTGTCTCTTGGAAAAAAGGAGAGAATTTGTGTCTCTTTAAAAAAGAGGGCTTGACATCTCTCAGAGGCATGCGTGTGTGCGTGTAAGGGTGTGTGTGAGTGAAAAAATGTGGAGAATGTTTAGTGATCTTAGAATAGAAGTAAAAATGTAGACTTCTACCTTTTTGGAGAGATTGGTGAGGGGGTTTGGAGAGAATTTGTAAGGAAATGTTCTAGCATTGCATGGATCGGCGGGAGACTTTGTGGGAGAGATTTTCATCTTTCTTTCAAGGGGAAAAAGCTAAGTATTGTGTTCTTCATTATCTTATGATTTTGTAAACACTTATCTAGTGGATTTTCTTTGATGTAACAAAGTTTTTTGTTGTGTTTTTTTCATGCTTTGTGATGTGTTTCACTTACTCTTTCTTCTTCTTCTTAGGAAATAGTGGCTTGAGAGAATTATGCCATTATTTTCCTTTTACTTTTCTTTTACAATGAGTAGGATTCATGTTTTGGTTTTTGTGATGCATGCTTGAAGGAGTTTTAATTAAAAATGAGATGGTTTTTACTTTCACTTAATTTACATTACAATAAAGGCCTGTTGTAGTGTTAAAATTTGTTGTAATTGCATTAAAACCTGAGAGGGCGGTGTAATTCTCAACAAAGTGGAACCACATTCAAATTTCATGGATGGTGAAGTTCATGGGGGTTGGATGCAAATAAATAGGAAAATATACTTTGATGGGAGTAGAATTGGAGATTTTAGCATGACAGACTAAAATTCCTAATTTGGTCTTAATGTTTAAAGAACTAAAATGAGAGTTAGCCTTCAGGGGAAGGGAAGTCGGAGCTTTGGAGTGAGAACCAGTATCCTCCTATCCTAGCCACAGATTTAGGGACTGAACCTGAGATTAGGCAATGATTTTTTATAACACTGGATTAGGGTAGAGAATTCAAATTGCTCCTATTGGCACATACAATATTTAATGTGTCTCATTCCTTTACATTATCCAACTCACTACATAACAATATTAGTTTTGAAAATCTTAAAATTCTCCAAACCAATTCATCTAGAAAGGGTTATCTTTAGAATTTAATATTTACATTTAGGAATAGTTACTATCCTTATATTTAAAATTTGCATTTAGGAGTAGTTGCTAGATAAAACAACATTTTAATCGACATTCCAAACTAAGGACTAATAGTAGTAAACTAGAATTTAACTAAGGACATCTTTCCTCGCTTCCTCTTGGGATCGATATTCGGGGTTTAATCAGAAAGCCCTGTATTACTTGAGCGATATATATACTTGTGTTTATATCATTGTGACTATATAGAATATATAAAATTAAGCATATAAAAAAAGTCGCATCAGTCTTATGTTTTTTATCCTTGAGTTCTATTTCAGATGCAAGAAATGCAATAAAAAAAATAAAATAAAAATATTTTATGTATAACAAAATATATACAATCAAATGTGGTAAAACAGAAAAGGGCTAATGTGTACCTTCTGCCTTTGATGACCTTTTGGTAAATTTACAATTATATAGCATAAGTATATGAGAATTAGAAAAACATTAAAATGTAAATATGAAAACATAAGCACGCATATTTCTATAAAAATTAGGTTGTAAACATATGAAATGTCAGAACTTGGTATAAGTATTTGATTTGGGGATGGGCCCAGCATTAGACTTTTCAGCTATAACAATTCCGTAGAAAACCAAAGCATCGAGATGCATAGACCAATACTGAGTGTAGGATACCAACAAAAAATTCTAAGACTGGGCAATTTTAAATCCCTATTAACTGGCTAACAAGTGGACATGTAAACAGGTAGTATCCCAAAGTCCACACCATGTATGTAATGTTTTTGTTTTAAAATTTCCAATAACCAATAGCACAAAGAAATAGTCCATGAGTCATATAGAACCGTGGGTTTAGGCTACTAACAACTCAAAGAATGAAAAGGGCAATTATTAGTCAGTTATTGTCTATAATCAATTCCAGCCCTAAACCTTCATGATATCATTATGTTAGAGGAGTGGTACTATTCTATTAGCATGAGTATTATATTGTTCATCATTGCCCATATCCTCAAATACCTCAAATTTGATAGGCCAAATCGATTAATCCATATAAATTTTCCAACATTTTAGCCATTTCTAATCCACAAAATAATAGAATCAGAAAGATGTTTGAGCAATTTTGTAATGCAAGTCACCCTAAAGTTTAATATAGAATTCAAGCTTTAGATGTTAGATATTCAAGTACATAGATTTTAAGAAGCTTGTATGTAAATGCTTCCTAAAAATAACTTTGCATGTGATCTAAGGGTAGGTAAGTTCCCCAACCATTTGCTTTGCTAGAGTTTTTCTTTGTACATAAAAGAAGAACTAAGAGCATAATTAACCAATGTTGTAAGACTTAAGGATATCTTAAGGGATTTTATATACATATCACTCAATTATGTTGTATTTTACATATAAAAAACTTAACTTTAATTTATTATTTTCATACCACCTAAATTGTGTGAAAAGGAATATCAAATGATAACATTTTTTATATGATATGAGGAGTTTAAATGTAAAAAGTAAATTTTAAGTGTTAGGTATGTAAATTCAAGGGAATTGGGTTGTATGTATATAAATACCTTATTATCAGAATATTATAACTCGAGATGATCAGGGATATGTTGTGATAACTAAACATTACGACTTGCTTAGCTAGCACTTAGAAAAATTCCCCATATAAACCCATAACCTTTCAATGGCAAAGTTTTAACAAGTTCACAAGCTAGAAAATGCAAAAAGCACATTGAAAAAAAAAACACCAGGACGGATTCCATTCCAAAAGCTTACACTGTAAAATAAAGTCCAAAGTTTCATTTGGCTACTTGCAATGCATCAGCCCACCTATTAAACTTGTCCCATAAACAATATCTTTTACATGAAAACCTTTAAACAATACTTTCACGTTTGACATACATATTTAAAAGTACATTCCCATCAATAGGTCCAAAAATGCTGCATTTTTTTAAGCAACAATCCTTAGATTTATCTCTTGTGAGTTCCAACAATAAGTTCAAAAATGGCTGCATTTATTAAGCAATAATCTATGATTTTACTTTACCAAATTCATCCCCAAAATAGCTGCATTTTTTAATTATCAATTCATAGATTAATTTACCCAAATTCAGATCCTAAATAGCTACATTTCTAAGTAGCAATCCATGGATGGATTTATCCAAATTCAGCTCCAAAATGATAGTGTTTTAAAGTAAATTCAATGGATTAATACTTCCAAACTTAGCTAAATAGTTACATTTTAATCAGCAAATCCATGGGTTGATCATTCCAAATTCAGCAATAAGCTTGCTAATAGGTGTTGCGATGTTTATTTCCATATCCATTCAAACAAACAAACACAAAGCATCACCAAAATGCCCACTCTTTAACAAAGGGAGAAACCAAACCAATCTATGATGCATCATTTTTGGTAAGCATTTCCTCAAATAAGATTCAAGCAACGAGGTAACAACCACACAAACCTATACATGAATCAAAGCATTCTAAACATAGATATCATTTAACAAAGCTAGCTTGGTGGAAATTACATATGCCAAATGTTTGTAAATTACAAATGTTGATGAAGAAAAATGTTTTAAATAAAGAATACAATTACGGAATGTAATTTACATGTTTCAAGGAAGCCCTACTTATAAAAGATTGAGAAAAATATAAAGTAACATGTACATAAGCAAAGCATATGTTTTGTATGTCTCATAATTAAGCTTATATATTTATACATATAATGATTTGATATTTCCATCATATGCATGGGATGGTATATTTGATTTAAGAAGAGAATAACAATAGCATACCTAATGTGATATAAAAAATTTGTGTACTATGAATGTAAATATGAAAGTTTAAGTGTGAGACATGTATATACATAAGAATTGTATACTATGTAAGTAAATTCTCAATAACTACAATATTTGCACATAAAATACCAAGATTCTTTAAAAAAATTTAATGGGTTCCGACCCTTGCAAAGATTTTAGCAATGCGATTTCTCATTAATGATTGTAGGGATGTATAAAAAGAGATTAAAAACTTGCAAATCCAAAGAACTGGTCATTAAAATCCCTAGATTTAAATATCAAATGTGCAAATATATATGGGTGTACCAATGGTTTAGTTCCTACTAAAAGAGTAACAAAATAAAATGATGATACCTCATGTGAATCTTTGGAGAATTAATAATCCAACATTCAATATATACAAGTTCCAAAATTAATGAAAAGACCAAGGTAATTCATCTTTAAATATTTCTTTTGAAAGGAACATTTATGAATTCAAACCAACTTTAAATAAGTGTGATCATCACTATCATAGGAGGACATGCATATTCCTTCATACGATTCTACAAATAATACACCAAGTATATTCAAACAAGCTGCATGAGCTCATCCCATCATTTCCATAAAAGAAAAATTAGCACATTAACCCTTAATGATTAATAATTATTTTATGATTCCCAAAGATTATGCTAGCATATGGATTACATCACAATTACAAATGATGTAGAACCAATAAGCAACCAGATTTATGATAAGAATCTCTTAAAACTAACCTCACATGATTCCAAAAGATTCTAAATAAATCACAAGAATACTCTTGATAAAAGGGGTTTTACTTATATTATCATTAATCAAGGACAATAGGTACTCAAAGGAAAATTATTCTGTATGGTAATGCCACAATGCTTCAAAGCTCTCACTAAGCCATCAGGTAGAAAGTGAGTCTCTCACATCCCAAATGGGTAGTGGTTCATCAACTTACGAAGCCCACAAAATAACCTAAATCATTTTAACGGGGATATCCTAATACGCCAAAGCACATCCGGGCCATAAGGTTAGAGGAAAAATCATTTTATCCTAAACGGGCGGCAGCTTATCGGTATCAGGTCATCCAAGTGATATCAATGAGGTCAAGGAGCGACGGGGCTCAAAGGGAATCAACAACAGGAAGGTAAAGTGATCCTAAATTATAGACATAACGGGGTTGGGGTACCATGGACCTTCAGACAAGGATACTAAGACCCTAAGTCTACCTGGTCATGAAGGTAGTCCACCCAACATGTCTTAAAATCCTCGATCAGTAATCTGTGAATTTCGTCATCTACGGGGAATCTCGATAGCCCTAAGATAAAAGGAATGAAACTCTATCATATTGATGTGAAACTTTTGTGTGCGGTATAAATGCTTTCAACACCAAAACACACACGGCAGCTACACTTGAAAATATGTAGATCAAATACAATAAAATTTACTTTAATATAACAAGGTTTTTCTTTTAAAATATTTAAGATGACACTCTTAGTGAATTAAGGTGTGCTTTAAATTTCAAATTGTCACTAGGTTGCAAATGCAAGTATACATTTTGATCAAATAATAAAAGGCTCTAATGGAGTCATAAGTATCAATCCTACAGAGAGGTATAAATTCTTATGGTAATAACACAAAGTCACAATATTTAAACTATAGAAAACTTAAGTAAGCAAGTCAAAATTGTTTAATGTTACTAAAGAAAACTATGTTTGCTACACTAATCTCTAAACTTTAAAGTTAAATTTATTAAAACTAAATTAGGTTTTGTGACGAAGAGTTCAAATTTAATAAAGTAACCTTCCCCTTACAGTGAGGTTATAGTCAGTGAATTATAAAATTAAAGAAAATTGTATTGTGTGAAATATGAGAAATTATATTCTTTATCCTTTTTACAAGCGACAAAGAACATTGGCTAATTTAGTGTTTAGTCCCTAAATCTGAGATTATGCTGGAAAGATACTAGCTCTCACTGCAAAGTTACCACGTTCCCTTTGCCTGAGGGCTAACATCTCACTTTAGCTTCCAAACTCCTGAACCAAATTGGGGATTTTAGTTTGTCACACTAAAATCTCTAATTCTACTCCCATCAATGAATATTTTGCTATTTATTTGCACTCAAACCCATGAAGTACATTCTTATCCATGAAATTGTATGTGATTCTTGCTTTATTGTAGAAAGCATAACCCTCTCAGATCGTATGTTTCACAACAAATTTTAACAATTCAATTGGTCAGATCAAAAAGTAAATGAATTTCAAAGTTTGAATCATCACAAATTTAAAATTAAAATATTGCACTACAATCTCTATTCTTCACATAATCATATCTCTTTGTAGGGAGATAGACAAAGAAATCTACTCAGAATTCATGAGGAAGATACAACAAAACATGGATTATATACATAAAAATAAGTTTACAAAATAGGAAAGAAAAGTAAAACAACTTAACTTGATCTCCTCCCCAAGTAAATCCCTTGAAGTTTCTTTGAATCTCTTTATCTCTTTACAATAACACTCAATTCTCTCTTAGAAATGTAAGAAAGAAGAAATCTCTCACTTTCCCTCTCTGCTTACAACTCTTAAAGAAAACTCTCCAAGCTCTCCCACACACTTCCTTCACACTCCACAATCACACACGCTATTTTTTCTAACATAAAAACACTTTTTTATAATTTAGGGATGAATTTCCCAAGAGTTTCCTTAGGCACCCCTTCAAAATCCATCCAAATTCAATGCATTTGTGAAAATAACCGCTCTGGCGCCTAAGCGCAGTCTTCTCAGAATTCTAGCGCGTAGGCGCCAGCTCTAGCACTTAAGCGTCAGTTTAATTTTTGAAAACCCACCATTTGACTCCAAATTTTGTTCTTTTTGCTTCCTTTAAGCTCCAAATGTCTAGACTTAGTATACCTACAATAAAACATGAAAATACCTTTTGTTAAAGTGCAATATCCTCAAATATAAGCCTTATATATATAAGCTAAACCATATATATATATATATATATATATATATATATATATATATATATATATATATATATTGAATATTTTTTTGGCATATCACCTATGAAAATAAGCTAGAGCTCCAAGAGGTGGGACTTATACCTGCCAAAGTGGCAAGGATGCCTAAGGAAAGGAAGAGAAGTGGAGGTTCAACTATAAAACTACAAATGCTCTAAATAAATTGACTTACACCTCATCTGGGTTGGGGAGCCTTCTAACACCATAAGCACACTAGACAACCACCTATATATAAAAGGTATGTTGGGCCAGTCGAGTTGGAGAAGCACGTGGACTTCTCCTCAAGACATGCAAATATGAATACACTTATCTAGAGTGGACCTTAAGTATTGTGGAGGCCCTATTATATGACTTGGGTGATAGTCATGCATGCAACCCATTTAAAATACAGTCCGAAGGCCATGCAAAAAAGTAAAAGTGCAATTTTCAAAATCTATTTATTAAGATTTTTATGTAGAAAAAAACTTTAGAATTTAAATACTAAAGAGTTTATATTGCATCATGATTCCCATAAAACCCACAGAAATAAACAAGAAAAATATGCACACATACAGGCATGCAATGAAGCTAAAAAATAAGCCAAATCAAAATAATAAGAAAGGCTGGTGCCCCTGTGTCGGCAACACATCCTAGAAAAGAAAAATGCAGTCAGACTCCGCATATACATGCCCAGACCTAATTCTATACATCAATATAAAAAAAACATAATTAAGATACAAGGCACAAGCATCTGCTCCCGGTCCCCTCCATGTAATTCCCATGTCAAATGCCTAGAACCTGTGCCCGTATCTTATTTCTGCTACAAGACTCTCATAGACCAAAAGTACATTGGAAAAGAAAAGACTCAATCCTACACGAAAAACAATGTTAGCGGGAAAGATCACATGCATATAATGTATAATGAGTCATGTCTTATAATTGGCGAGCTGAATGGTACCTACAATAAAAAAGGGTCAGAAATCATCACATGCTCCTCCATAGCGGTACCTGTGTGTGTGCATATAAATAGACACGACTCCCTACAAAAGAATGCTCTAACACACTACCATACATATGAAACATGCAGTCGCACTAGAAGCACAAAGCAAAAAAGATGCTTGACTAAGTTAACCAATCCAGCAAAGAATAATAGTTAGGCATTAAAAAGACTACCTATCCTCTAGATCCTAGACTAGCACACCATCTAATGAAAACTGCCCTAACATAGTACCTAAGTGCACGAGGTAAGACTTTGGCTACCGTATGACCTTGACAGAGTCGCCACACCTGCCCCACCTTAAGGATCCAAGAAATCTAAGACACGTCACAAAGAGGGGTGACATTTAAAAGTGGTGGCATCAAATTTGGCCTAACTTATATTATTTTAAAATTAGGGT
Organism: Phalaenopsis aphrodite; assembly: GCA_003013225.1. Lineage (NCBI taxonomy): Eukaryota > Viridiplantae > Streptophyta > Magnoliopsida > Asparagales > Orchidaceae > Phalaenopsis > Phalaenopsis aphrodite. The sequence continues at coordinate 117,912 of NEWO01000487.1, forward strand.
GGATATACTTAAATAATAAAAATATCCATTTTATGCTTTTAAAATAGCAGACCGATAATGCGGGCTCGTGATGCACATGATGCACGTTAGAACCATTGGATACTTAGTACAGTCATATTTGTGTCAATCCTGATGACTTAACTCGCATTGCTCCCCTGGGCCAACCCAACAAACAATACCCATTAAGGCATCATGACCAACACGTAGTCACTCTTCTAACAAGTAGGACTAGCCATCAAGGAATGGACAACCAAACAGTCATGCAAGAAGCCCACATTGTGATTGCTAGACCAAAGTATTGGGAAATCACAACGGGAGCCCGAAAGGGTGAACACACATCATTCAAATGAGTGCAAGGATGCTACAAACAACATGACACACACAAACGGGAAGTACCAGTAAAATAAGCTACCTATAAAGAGAAATTACACCTACTCAGGGTCCTAGGGTGCCAGTAAACTAGCAGAAAACACTACAAGTGAGTTCACATCGAGTAAAAGGATACCTATGAAGAGGACTCACACCTTACCTGAGAGGAACTCATTGAGTACGCCTGCAAACATGCAAAATATGCAGCAGACATATGAGTAGTGTACCAAAGTGGTGAGGGCGACTATGTCGTAAAGGCAGTGACTTAGAAAGAACGGGCATATCATAGAGGCAGGAGCCCAATAAGTGGGTATGTTGAGGGGGCAATGACACAGACGTTAGTGGCCCAAACAAAGGGTATGCCAAAGAGGCAATGATCCGGAAGTGCAGCTCAAGAAGGTGATAATAATCATGCAACCAAATACACACAGGTTATGATGCAACATGCAAACTGACGAACATAAAATGTGATGCAAAAATATGAAAACATGTAAGTGTTTGATTGACCAAACCGCAGTGATTGGTTGGAGCAAGAAGTGGGTGGATTAGTTTGGGGTAACCAATCCAACCCAAAAGGATGGGTGATCTGCTTAGGATCACAGTCAATCAAACCCAAAGTGGGTGATCGACATGTAGTGGTTCGATCAAACCCAAAATATTGAGTGATTGCCCCGGGACGGCCCAACGAACCCAAAAGAGGATCAGAGATTAGACTGGGGTGGCCGATCAACATGAAGTGCTCACACACCAGCACGTATGATATGCAACAAATGACCACAAGAAAAAATGAAATAAAATATACCATGCACATGCAATGCAACCTAAAACAATTGATCACATGTTAAACTCATCCTAACGACCTCACATAGTACCTAGGGTTGACGTACTTAGATTTGCGGCATCGCTGCCTCCGGCTTTTGTGTGACAATGTGGAGGGCTTCCCTCTCTGATTTCTTATAGGGTAAACTCGCCACCATTCATAGAGCGAACTAGCTACAAAGTTTTTTCCACTCTATGAACACCTATGATCTTATAGGATGGATTAACTATAAAGTTTTTTCCATCCTCTAAGATCAAACTCAACCAACTTCTCCAAGGAAAGCTGGGAGCATCAAAGCTATGAAAAATTGGAATTCCAGACTAGTAGGGTTAAAATCTAAGGCTCACAATAGGGAATCACTCTGCTTCATATAAGACTTGACCAACAATGGGATTCCTAACTTGTGACTTCCTCTAGGGAAAGCAATGATCCATCACATAGGCATGTAACTACGGTGGCTCACACTGGAATACACACCTGGTGTGGGTGATCGAACTTACAAGCCTAGATCTGAATAAACCTAGAGCCAACTAAGGGATAACAACATCTTACCACTGTGATGGTTGCGAACGTGTTCTCTTTATGCTAAAGGAGAGCCCACATTTCTGGCAAATCCCGTGGTGCTCCGACGAACTTTCCTCGCAGCTTGCTTCAAGGCATCAGATTCCCATCCACGCGCCGACATACCTCGCAGAGCACGCATGAAATAGTAGAAGGAATCAATGAGCTAGTGAGGGCGGTACCTCACAATGAACCACACGAACACATGAGGGCAAGAGAGAGGTATGTAAAGTACACGAAATAAAAATCACAGCATACAAAAAATATGGCAAAAAAATGTACCTTCTCTAGAGGGTCACTCAAAGACAATGAAAGAGGGGAAGCTTTCCTTGTAAAGGAAAAGACATCCACACCTCTTCTAGTAGTTGTATTGTCACTGTCCGTCGATGGTAGGACACTTGAGTGACATTCTGACCATTAGGGGATGAGGGCAGGAGGTGCTTCTGTGGCGGAGCTTGCCGGTGGAAATCACAAAAAAATGCAAGGGAAAGGGAGGTGCTTTGTCCTTTGTCTTATGTGCAAAGGAGGCAACTGTAGGAACTTCACTGTCTAAAGGTTTTGCCAAAAAAGGAGGCTTTATCGGCGGGAGAGGAGGTTGAAGGAAGGGTGTTGCAGTCACAAGCACTACATGAGGTGCGAGGGTTAGGGCTTCATGTGGAAGAGAGCTAAGACCACCGGGATTTGAATGTCAACGTCGAGGAACTCCGGCTAGATGTCATCCAAGCTGCTAAGGGCAGCACGACTGAGGCGAGAAATGGTTGAAGCCCTTGGACAAGAGGCTTCGAGTAGGGGCTCCATCAATGTAGAGGAGAGTGTCGGCACCTAGGTTCAGAAGCAAGGGCCGGTCGATGGGTTTTGAGTGTTAGGAAGGGAGCTCTAGCGACGAACGTGACTCAGATAGGTTTCGCGAGAAATAGCGGTGCTAGAGGAGGAAGAGGCATGCGATGCTTAAATAGTTAGAATTTTTTTATTTTTAATAATAATAATAATATTATTATTATTATTATTATTATTATTATTATTATCATTATTATCATTTGCGCATTTTTTGCCTAAAGATGGCGTCGTGGTGAAATTAACATCCCCCAAGCTGAAATCAACATTCTAGACGCGATTGCGAAGTCCATTTCTTCATCGAAAAAGTCATCCGGAGAACTTTTTCGATGATCAAGCTAAAAAAAATAATTTACACATTTTAAGCCCACATGCGAAGATGTGGCAAAATGGGCATTCTCCCTAGTTAAAATCAATGTTCCGGACGCACTCAAGTGGTTTGTTTCTTTGTCTCGGGTCATCCAAAAATGCTCACAGGTGGACGAGCCAATTTGAGCTAGTTTTATGCATGGTGCGATGAGTACGATCCATCGACCCGATTGAAACTTTTTAATGTGCAAAATGTCAACCTGTCTTCGTTTAAGTGAAAGCTAAAGTCTAATAGAACGTCCCTGGCTGCGTTCCCCTCAACACACGCCAGATGGTCTCAATCGGATGTGTCAAGCTATGGGAAACAACATATGCATGAAGAATGATCCCGATAAGCTCAGGTGGACATCCCACACATGTGACATCAAAAATTGATTCCAAAAACCTTCTCCCTTTGATCTCTTTCTTATTATTGGCTGACCCTTATCCCCTAGTTTCTTCTTCATCACGAGATAGCCACTATCTGACTTTCTTTTCTCCCCTGCATTCTTGAGAGGGTAGAATTTTCCAGTCGAAATTCCAAAGGCCTTTATCATGGCCACCTCATTTAAAAAGTGATCAAGAAATACTGTGCACACCCTATTATAGGAATGGTAGGCACACAAATCCAGAAAATTTAATTATTAGAATACTTATTACATAATAAATTAGTTAATTTTTGCCTTTAAGTCTTATATTCTTATCACAACTGTCATTTCTAAGAAGAGAATCGAGGAAGTAAATATGTACATAAAAAATGTTCAAACGAATCTCGAGAAAATCAAACAAGTCTCGCTTATGAACAACAAATGAAAGTGTATCGGGATAACAAAAAAAACTAATGCCAAAAATCATTTCCTTCAGTCGGAAATCTAAGCCAACCAAACACAAGCACAACCAAATAATTAAAATAGAAGGAACCCAATCAAAGGGAAAATCGTTGATTAGTTCCACCAGCCGATTCTGGAACTCATAAAATGGTTAAGGTCCCCTAATCCACCTAAAAATTACCTATTTTTAGTGTACATTTCATGATCATTTTATGCATATTTCTGATGATATTGCACTTTAAAGGAATTTATTTTGCATGTTTTTGGTTTCAAGTACATGGAATGGACATTTAGATAAAATGAGGTCAAATGGAGCAAAAATGAAAGATTTTGTATGGCATGACATCATAAAGCCAGGTATCAAGCGGACTCCATACTAGCGCTATAGTGCCTATAACCAACTTTCTAGAATATCCAATGAATTTGACCGAATTTTGAAGGGGTGCTTGAAGTGACCCTTAGTGATTTTTAGTTTTCTATTAATATGGCCAAATTCTGGAGGAAAATGGAGTCTTTTTTAGTGTGTGTTGCATGAGACTCCTTGAAGGTTTTAGTGTGTGTGTGTGTAAGTGAGTGAGAGTCTTTGTCCTGCATAGAATTTGGAGATTATTTCAAGGAAACTTCAGGATTTTCTTGGGGAGAAGATATAAAGATAAGTATCTTGCATTTGTGTTTAAGTTTTTGTTGTATGACATGACTTTCAATATAAATCATGTGTTTTTATTTTATCTCAATGAATTTTGAGTTGTTCATTTCTTTCTCCTTGCATTTGGGAATTATTCTTGTGGGATGAGAATAATTGAAAGAATTCTTTTTATTTTAAAACATTGTGATGCTTTTTCACTAATTCTTTATTAACTTTACAAACTGGTCATTTGTATGGTTAAAATCTGTTGAAAAACATAATAATCTGGGAAGACTATGCTTTCACCAACTTGTGAGTACCACATTTCAATTTGGGCAGAGTCGTTGATAGAGAGATAAGTTTTGATGGGCATAGAAATTCATGTTTCTAGGGTGATAAACTAGATTCTTTTATCAATTCAGCCTAGAGTTTGGATCGTAAGGGTCCCTAGTAGGTCCTATAGAGAGGGCATAGTGGGTAATCTGGAAGTGAGAGGTTAGAATCTACTCAACACTACTACACAAGCTGGTGAAAAACTCTAGGTTAGCCAATGTTCTTTGCTAACACCGATAGGGGATAAATAATATGAATTCTTCTATTTGGCATAATACATCATGTTATCCTTTCATCATTTAAATCCTACACTAATTAACATCTCTTTGTAAGGGGAAAGATATTTTCATAACATTTCAAACTCTCTTTTAAATTTTATTAGTCTCTTACACTTTATTAGCCTTTTAATTTTTTGCTAGTTTTTTTTTTACTTTGTTCATATTTTCTACTTAAATTTAGTGTTAAACTGCGGCCAACATTTCGATATTGTTTCCCTATCATATTTATTTGCAATTTAGATAGAAGTTTTGCAAGTCAAATTTAAGAACTATCTATTATCTAAATCATTTCATTCACACTAGCCACTAAATATTATTTGGGCCAAGTTTTTGGCAAATTTAAGAAAGATAAATATTAACGTAATTGCGGGCCAGGTCAGCCCCCACTAAACGTCCTCAAAGAAGGCCTCTTGTTAAAGGAGAGGTGTCTGTCAGATTATGATGGTACAATCTTTGTTTGAAATCCCAAGTTCATTCTAACCACACGAGAGACTCTACTATGGATTCCTTGAAGAGGGCCAATTGATAACCTCTTGACCGATCAAATAACAGTCGACCAATCAAAGGCTTTCAACCTACTAAATGACAAGAATACCATGTCATCAGATGCCCTTCTTTAAGCAATTAAGAATACAAAACAGTGTTGATACATGTTTTGAATATAAAAGGGCGCCAGAGCGGTTACAAATATTAAAATGTGTCATAACAACTTGTAAAGTGCCTATTAAAACAACGAAAAACAAATGATTTTACACCGAGTATTCCGGAAACCTAAAAATTGGCGGTCTTTCAGATAAGAAAAGACTACTGAATTTACTTTATCAAAACTTGCACTATTATGCACACACACACACACACACACACATTCTCTGTTTCTCTCGACCACCCTACGCTCTATATCTTGGGTGTGCCAAATGACATATATATAAATGCATAATTTATTCAACCAATATATCCTTATATATAAAAAGTAATCTATATTTTTATAAAATATTTTTTTCTTAGCTGTATCAAGGACCGTACTAAACTTTCATTAAAAGATGAGAATTACGAGCTGATAAAAGTAAGAACCAGATGAAACCAAAATTTGGAGCTGAGAAGTATTTTGATCAGAAGCAGTATTTAATATGTTGGTGTAATAAACTTATGAAACCAGAAATTGGACATAATTGTCGTACAAAAATAGAGATTATGTAAAAAAGAAATAAGCCCCGGCTGCAAATATCAAGCAACAATAACATCAAAAAATGAAGTAGAAAAATTAAGAAAATATCTAGATTGATGTGGTGGTACGCACTTACTGTCACGTGTACCACCTGAAATATGTAAGTACGGAAGACGCACGCAAAATTGGGTGCGTAAAGTAGATTATTTAAAGGGTATTAGGGGTTATATACGTGTTATTGGGGGTATAACCTCACTATAACCTCATAATAACCTCAAAGTAACCTATAAATATATAAAGTAACCTACAAATATATGAAAACAAAACCATATAACTTATTTGTAGATTTTGGGGGGTTAGAGTGAGGTTATACCTCCAATAACACGGATATAACCCCAGTACTCTTTGAATAATCTTCTTCCGCACCTAATTTTGTTTACGTCTTTTGTACCTAAATATTTCTCCCCGAAGGAAGGTGATACTCATAATTTACTCAACTTGTGTGATCCTCCATGTTCAACTGCCACACTAACAAATCCTCATTTCAAATAATTTCCCATAATTATATTCAAAATTCAAATCTAGTATCTTAATTATAATATTATATGATATTTATTTAAAATAAAAAACAACATAACTAAACTGAACACAATTAAAATTATTCTAATTAAACGCACAAACACAAATCATTCAAATTCATACGTAAATTCTATTTAAAATTTTATATAACTAAAAATCAAGATAATTTTATAAAACCAACAAGGAAAAAAAAAAACCTAGAAAATTAATTCAAATCTAATCTTTTACCTCTCATGCTGCTGCACGCATTCATTACTTGTAGGCGGGCATGGCGTCTCTCACAATGAAACCTCTTTAAAACCTTCCCCAACTCCCTCAATCTTCCTTATCCATGGAAGTCACGGGAAGACCCCTATCCTTCTACCATTGCTAACTGAAACCCTGTAACTGATTTCATCTGCTGCACAGCCTAGGGTTTGAAGTAATTCACGAGCAAAATTGATCAGATATCTCCACTCAAGTTCCGGCATTTCCCGGATTTCTGTCTTGTGACAGGGAAGCAAAATCTAGCACTGAAACTTTTCTCTAGCTTTTCAAGGAAATTCCAACTCTCTACAATAAGCTTATTCTGGCACACTTCCCCTAATGGACACAACTATGGAAACCCTGATTCCATTAATATCCGGCCTCCCAGGCTTCTTCGCTCTGTTCTCCATCATATATCTAATTGGTTACTCTCTAGTTTTCCGAACATGGCATCCAAAGCCCCGTCTCGACGCGTCGAGCTGCTTGATCTCCCTGGCTCACGGAACCCCCGCGGTGTTCTTAGCAATCTCGTCACTTCTCGCCAATCCATCTTCCTTCGCCTCTCCGAACTCCGATTTCCAAAATCTCGTTCTCGACTTCAGCATTGCTTACTTTGCCGTCGATCTCCTCCACCTATTCATTTTTTTCCCCGCCGATTTTCTCTTCATCGCCCATCACCTTGCCACCCTATTCGTGTTTGTCACTTGCAGATATCTCGTTCGTCATGGCGCTTTCTCAATTTTGGTCCTCTTGGTTCTTGCGGAGTTAACCAGTGCTTTCCAGAACATCTGGACGCTTGCTGGGCTTCGAAGAGAAGAGTTTCCCATGGCCGAAAATGTTCATAGAATCTTGTCACCACCATTCTTTGCTTTGTATTCGATCATGAGGGGATTGTTGGGTCCGCTGTTCTTCTTAAAAATGAGCATGTTTTATTTGAGTGGTGCCGCGGATGACGTAATTTCCAGGTGGATTTTGGTTTCTTGGATTGTAGTGGTTGGTGGAGCTATATTGGTCAGCATTATATGGATCACAAATCACTGGATGAAGCTTTTTAGGGAGAGAAAGACAGTTAGTGATAAGAAAGGGTATTAGTTCTAATGTAACAAAAAAATGAGGATTGCTTGATAATTGAAATAGATTGGTGCTTCAGGTGTTGGGCTGAAATTAACAGCATAATGAGGTTTTGCTCCCTGAGGTAATAGAATATGTATCCTGATTTATGCCAAATGCATATATCGTTATTTAACTTTGTTAATATAATGTTATGTTACATGCAATTCCTTTTTTTCTTTTTTGTTCAGAATGTGATAGTTTGGTAATGTTTTTCATGTTGGGTATGTAGCTTTCTTCTTAAAGATTATATTTCTGTATGGTAGTTCATCGAATTGTGTATTATCTATAGTTTATATATCCTAATAGGAATATACTGATCTTCGTCTCTTTGTTTTTGTTATTTTCATTTATATTTTATGTCTCTCTCACTCTGTGTGTGTGTGTGTGTGTGTGTGTGTGTGTGTGTGTGTGGTGGATCTATATTATTCTTTGATGATACCCAAACCTTGTAGATATTAGTAGAACCATAGATAAACATAAATAAAGGGTAACTGAAAAGAGAGAGAAAGGGAAATTTTGAATGATTTTTGTTTCTTCTCATTAGGGAATTCAAAGAGTTGTGTTTTTGTCCTTTTCAAAATTCCCCTTTGATCCCATCTTTATAGGATTTATGAGCTTGGCAGGAAAGTCTTTGCTTTAATCTATTCAACATATATGTCTGATACAGAGAATTGGTTATATTGATAAGAATCTTAATATGTATATCTGGACTGTTGCTTTGACTAGTGCTTCAAACGTCTTGGCAATTGAAGAAATGGAGTAGTTGCTTTTTGAATATGATTCTTTATGAACTCTGGGCGAGTGCCTACTAGGTTAGGTGAATACCTTCTAAACTATTCTCAGTTGGCAAGTTCCCTTCTGAGCTTGGTTAATGCCTTTTGAGCTTAGGAAACTGGCTTCGAGAGCTATGAACCCTAATTTTTAGTTGGTTCATATTTTCTCCTCTGCTTTACCCTAAACCAAATATTTATGTATACATTTAATTTTCTGTTTCTTTTGTATTTTTGAAAAGTAACTTAAAAAGATCTAGAATTAAGTGAGACATTTATTATTATTACTATTTTCATGAATTCGTAAATGAGAATATAACAAATTTAAATATCATTTTTTATTCTTGTGCCAAGTGTTGCTACCTTTATTACTTTGATACTGACTCTGATATGACCTCCTTGTATATTAGTGGCTGCAATCATCTATAAATATGAATGGGGTCATTTCCTCTAAAGCCTATATTTTGGATTCTCCCTTCTTCACTTGTTACCTTCATTCACTTATAATGGCTAAGTGACCTCACCAAAGATTAAAATATCTCTAACCACGATTCATGCCCAAGCACAAGCAAGTTTTTTGCATGGAATGAAAAGCAGAAGTGAAGCCAACATATGGAGAAGAATGTAAAGATGTTGGTGGAAAGTAGTGTGAGTAGGGCAATGGTGAGTTCTAATCTTAATTCTGTTCGAAGACATATTGCCACAATGTTCATCGATCATCCGATGCTGAGTGCTCTTTTGGCAAGTAAAGCTTCTTACTTGGTGGTTTTGACTTGGGTAATTCTATCTCATAAAAAAACAAAAAGGACATATTAAGAATAAAATTATAATTTAGGGTCATTTCTTTTTTTTTTTACTTATAAGTGGGACCAATGAGTATATTGGACCCTTTATTATAGGGAGCCGAACAAAAGCATACGAACCAATTCGCCGAATGAAAATTAGTTCTGAGTGGAGAACAAGTTGAGCCAACCAACACTCCCAAATTCAGTATAGTTAAGAAGTGTTTTAAGTGTCATGATTTTGAAAACATTGCATCAGATTGCTCAAATAAGAGAATAATATTTTTCCCTGACCATGGTGTAGTTGACAAAATGAACAGTGACATAAGAGAGACAAAGAAGAGTATCGGTTTGCTAGCGAGGGAGAGATAGTGATTCAAGCTGAGCCCATGAGAAACTCCAACATAATTAATATTGGTTGTTCTAGAAGGTAGTGACTCCAATGAGTCAATACCAAAATAATGACAACTACTGTTAAGAGAGTAACTGTATAGCCTGATTGACAATGCCTACCAACAAGAGAGCTTCAGTTTGTCATAGATCTTATTCTAGAATGTTTCCTATGCAAACCAACAAATCTATGGGATGTAACCATCCGAGTATGAGAAATTACAAAAATATTTTACACATTTGATGTTTAGAGGCTTGGTTCATGAGAGTATTAGCCTAGTTGCTGCTTCAGCTCTAATGTTTTCAAAGAAGGATGGATATATATTCTATCAGGACAAACTTTGGAATGACACAAGTATTTTAGAGTTGCATGAAATGGACTCGAGCATAGATTTTGCAGTGAGACTGCCTCAGACACAACAAAGCGATGACATTGTTATGGTGGTTGTGAATTGATTCCAAAGAAGAAAAAGCCTCTCCTAGCTGGGGAGAATGATGCGGGAGTGTCTTCTAAAGTCACGGGATTAGAGATCCCGTGACTTTCGATTGTAGGAATTATGAAATCCCATGGGAACGGGAGTTTCATGATCGTTGGGAAGACCGAATAAGGAAGTTTCCTCAAGTTCAAAATTTTTATAGGAATCCTTACTATTTTAACTTATTTTCTTATACTTTTTTTTTCTAATTTGATTTTTTTATTTATCGAAAAACTATTTATGATCTTTTGCCTTATTAGGTTTTAATCTTTGATTCTCGCAATTGCGTGGACAAGAAAATATTTTAAGTTGTGAGCTCACCTAGCTGCTCAAAGAATATAAGGCAAAGGAGATTCAATGGGCTCAGAACAATGTAGTATAGTCCTAAGGAGAAGAAAAACATCAAAGGTGCGTTTGGGTTGGCGGTGCTTAGCAAAACTGCGTTTTTCCTGCATTTTTGAAAAGCTACAGTTGAAAGCTGCGTTTTTGCACCACGGCTGGCTACCTGCGGTGGCTGCTAGAAACTGTCGTTTGATCTTTTAAAAAAAATTTTTTTTGTAACAACCACCACAGCTTTTTGAACATCAGTTTCTTCTTCAACAGCTTCACAGTTGTTTCTTCAACAGCTGCAGCTTCCCCAGACAAACCCTAAGTATTAGAGATATTCGTGAAGTCCTCGACTTACATAAAGATTTCACTGACAAGTACAATGCTAGTATTGACTATTATCTTAAGAAGTTGGTGGTTTGTCAAAAACTTCTTAAAAATATTAGAATGAGGCTTATATTTACCAACTATTGACAGATGAATTTTCCAAGCGAAAACCAATTGGAACGCCTGTCACCAAAGCTTCATTTTTTTCCTTTTTTTTTGTATGCTTGTAGTGAAGGAAAATAGAAATTATTATAAATTAAGAAACTTACAAATGTGAAATGAATTTATTTGTTAAAGGGTTGGTGTAGCTCCACTGGTAGACAAGATTAGATAGTCACCTTAGATGGTTTGCGCCCATTAATCATCAAACATCTGATTATCCAGTTTGGAGAGCAGATGATTTATATTTGACCTATTTTAGAAAGGTAGAGGCAAACCTCAAAATACTTGGGCATGTTATATAAATAACGAATGTAATCTATTAGAATTAATTGAAAATATGACACTCAATAAGACACAATGGAGAAATTGATTCATGTAGCAGCCCTCACTTAGTGGGATAAAAGGCTTGTTGTTGTTGTTTGTTGGTATTGTCTCTTTTCTAGTATTGATATGCTACTAAACCGAGTGTTCCTCCTGGTTATTGAATTAAGTTGGCCTGTTGAGTTGAAACATAAAATTAATTTTGCTACATATTTATAATTAGCCGTGTTTAAATAATGCCAAAATGTACCGAGCGGTGTTACTATTACGATGAACTGAACAAATATGTTTCCATATTAAGTGGCATATTGATAGTTTGATTTGACATCATTGAATATGTACTTGAGAATTGTTCAAGTAGAAAATATATCTATGGATTTGATTAATGTCCCATAATTGTTTAGATGTCTCAAGTTATTTGAGCAGAGCTAATGTCTAAACCTCTTGAGCTTCAAAAGTTTGGATGCGGGTAATTTCAAATGATCAATATTCCTCTTAAGTTTTACTTTGACTTTCTTTTGTGTGCATCCATTTATGGGTCATCACCATAGATGGGTCGTACCTTTCACAAGAAGTTAGTTTTTCATAGAAGTGATTTATCAGACTCTCTAGGTAGAATGGAATTTTATGCTATTCAATGCAAATCTTGTTTGCAAGGGAAAGTTGAATTTCAGAGCTAAATTTTTCAATGTTCATGAGAAAGTTTGGTGAGCAAATAGAGATAATTCTTGAAAGTGAGTTCATATTTAATTAAGTAAAATTTTATGAGGTAATTTTTGTCATATAAATACATTGGGTGCCGTTTTATCTTTGACAGACTCATGTAAAGAGATAAAAAAGGTGACTTTGCTAAGCATATTTTATTATTCTATCTTGGATCTTTGCTCCTCTATAGACATTATTCTTGCTGCTTCTATGCTTGACCCTGAGCTGAGATAACTCTAATCTCTAAACTCCAACTAATCCACCTAGTTTATACCTGAGTATTTCTTTTTTAGGTTCTAATTTTCCCAACGTTGTCATCGACACTCGCCAAAGTTTGAGGCTAACGTACTTCAAATTTGGATTGGTGTGCCAAGATCAAATTTTTACTTAGCATTTGCTTTGTTATTTTAATGATGTTATTTACTTAGCCAAGGAGGGTTGAGTTTCTCGAGCATGTTCGAGGGGAGGAGACGAGTTTTTCCAAGTTGACTAGTAATAAGGGATGTCCAAAAAACATTTGGAGTGGTCTCGTTATCCTCTATTTTATTCATTTGTTGACTTGCAAAAAATTCTATTTTAATCATTTTTTATGAGGAACTACTAATATGATTTTTTATAAAAATATATTATAGGATAAAATTAAAAACAAAAAAAAAAGTGGTTAAAATGATTCCTCATTTAATATGGATATTTGATCTTTGGGATATTTTCACTTCAAGTTTTTTGTATTTCTCTCCCAATAAATGTCTAAAACAGATAAGAACTAGGGCTGATTTGCTTTTTAAATATTATTTAGTTGCTACTTCCATTTTCATTATTTCTAGATTCTTGAGGTCCCTTATCTCATAGATCATTAGGTTCAGAGTTCTTCTACTAAATTTTAAACTATTTTCATTTTTTGGTTTTCTATATTTGTTCATATTATGATTATTCTCCTATCATTGAAATTTAAGGCGGCTATCCTCCATTGGCTATGTAAGTCATATTTAATAGGAAGTAGGGCTTCCATTATGGGGAACAAGGTGAAATGGATATAGCATGTTGTGGGAAATGGTGATGTTCATAGGTTCCATATGATTGATAGTAGCATTTTAACTCGTCTTTTTTTATTTCTTTCAACTTTTTTTCTTGGAAGATGTAGGGCCAACTTGTTGGTTGTTTCTATCTGTTTACTAATTTACAGACGGTGGACATAGGCGAATTTCTCAGGCTTTATAGAATTCCTTAATCTTATTATCTGAAAATTACGGTATATTATTTGTGATGATTTTTATTGAAAGGTCGTATTTGTAAATTATTTCTGACTAGAGGAAGTTATAAGCAACTCTTGCAGTCGTCTTTCGCAATTTTTTCTTCATTTCACTTTGAGAAAAAATTAACAATTACTAAGATTATTTTTTTTTTTTTTTTGCCCACTGGATGGTGAGAATGGCCCAATTAAATCCATACCTCAAAGTGTGACTGGCTAGGGATTGAATATGGGCCGTAACACGTGTTAAGGTTGTATTTATATTATAGTAAATTTTTGGCATGAGAAATAATTCCTAGGAAAGGCTTCTACATCTCTTCTAAGTGTTGGTCATAAATATCCCCACTGATATTTGAGGATCCTATATGCCAATGTCATTTTTTATGGCTTTTGCACTCATTTGAGTAAACTTTTATTATAATTTTTCTAATTTATTTTCTTTAACATCTCAAGTTAAATGATGTAATGGACCTTATGAATAACTCATCTCTCATGAGTTAGTATTGGACGACCTTAATCTTGAATCTTCCCCTGTATTTTATTATGTGGGGAAATTCTATGATTTTTAAATATTTAATGAACACATTCATTTAACATGCTGAGTGCACCTATAGTTTCATCATGATTTTGACATCTTTGATGCTAGGGCGGGCCAACTTCATAGCTAGTTGTCAGTCAATGTTTCTCGATTCAGAGTGTAAATTGGTGAGTTGATTTTTCTCCGTCAGGATTTATTCTATTTAGAAGTATTTGAATATACTAAAACAACTTTGCCCATTGACTTAATTCATTATGAGTTGCAAGTTTATGAATACAACCAACTATTTCACTGTAATATTTGTCACAAATGTGAATCCCGTGATCAAAGACTTGTATTATTCTATTTGTTTGTTGATAGCTTGAAATCTAATTTTAATTATTTGCATTAACACAATTCCTGCTGGACTCTTTTAATACTATTCCACATTCAACTCTTTGTTCTACTAAGTTTTTTTTTTATATACAACATTCACAATTGGTCCTTAACACTTATTGTTTCATTTTCAATCTCAATGAGTGTAAAACCGACTAGAAAATTTGCTAGTCCTTGAGCCTTAATTATTGTCTTTGAGATATAAGTGATATGGAGCTCGCTTTATGGTCCCCTCTGTAACCTTCTTGAAACGTCGGGGTTAGCGACAAGTATTTTAAGCGAGTTAATCATGACAACATGGAAAAGGTAGACTGGTCATTGTCGTTTTAAAACCTAAAAGTGGGGCTGAATCATCTAGATGTGATTATGTATCTCAATTCAATATCTTGAAGTATCTTTCTTACATAGTATATTGGCCATTGTTCTCATCTCCTTAGAAATAGGACATAATTTACGACATCATTTTTTACTCCAAGATCCAAGAGTAGATCCTCCATGAGCTGTGGATTTGTGGTAGTGGGGGTGAAGATATTTGTGACTTTAATCGTTGAAAGACGGCTTAGCACTCCTTGTTCCAAGTGAAATATTTAGTGGTACTCAAGATTTTGAAAAAGGTTGTGCAACTAGCGCACTCACTTTGAGATTAAATTGTCGAGCCTCACAATTTGCTTGGCTTTTCACTAAACTCACTAACACGTTCTTAGGCCTTGAGATGAAAAGGTTGGGCCTTGATACTAGCTTGGTTAGTCACTACACATGTTTAGTTATTTTTTGATAAGGAATTTCTAGGATTTCCTTCACTTTGTCTTCATTTATATGCTTTTTGGGGTGAGGAGGAACTCCAATGACTTCCCTAATTTGAACCTAAAAGGTACATTTTAAGAGATTAAGATGAATGTTATATTTATTTAATTTTGTGAATCTTTCTTTTCGTTATATAGTATGTTGCTAAGGTGTTTTGGTTCTTACTACGAAATCATCTATACAAACACCAAATTTCTCGCCTTTTGGTAGTTGAACACTTGGTCCATCTTTCATTGGTATGTAGCGTCAACTTTTTTTAAGCTGAATGAAATTACTTTGTTGTAAAATAGATGCATCCTATTTTAGTTGCAACAAGAGAAAACATAAAAAAATTGATCATCAAAATTTGACTACTAAGTTGACCAAAGTATCAATCATGGAGAGTGGTTAGCCATCCTTCAAACACTTCAAGCTCGAATTAGTAAAATCCATGCACATCTTTCACTTGTCACTTAACTTTTACACCAGTATCATGTTGGAGATCTAGTTGAGACATTTTTTTCTCTTATGATATTGGCCTTAATGAATTTCTTGACCTCTTGCCTGATAGGTTCCACTAAGGCAGAAACTATCTGTCTTAATTTTTTTTTGCTTTACGGGTCTAGTCTCCTTTTTATTTAACCTCTGGCAGGCAACCTTAATATTTATTCCCGACATTTCATCGATTGCTAAAAGAGTTCCAAATTCAAAGAGTACATCTCAAGATACTCTTGATGGCTTGATTTTTTATATAGCTTCAAAAGTTTTTAGTTCCACACCATCATGAAATTTCTAGCTGCAACACAATTCTATTAACATCTAATGACTTTGAGATAATAGACTCTTGATTCCATAGTTTCTCCTCATTGCTATTTCTTGTTCCCTTATTGAGAATTAATCATAATGTGGTAAGTGGAGACCACTTCTTTCAAATAAATTATAAGCGGCCCGTCAAAAATTACTTTTTATGTAATGGGTGCATCTACTATGATGAAGTTTGGCTAAGTAGGTATTGTTGTTCTCCTTCTATCCATGTGATGGGCATAGTAATCATGCTTTAATTTTTAATCCTTTCTTAAAAAAATTTTAAATGTGAGCCTATAAGGCAGCTCTCAGATTCCTTTTTTGGAAACCCTCTTCGAAAATAATGTTTATCGAATTTCAGTTGTCAGTCAAGATGCTTTCTATCTGATAGTTCGTCATTGTATCATTGCAGATGTACTCACCATTCAGTTTATCCACCAGTATAGGTTGCAAGCATGACCTCTTTGTAAGATACTTTGGAGGTGGCCAAAGTTATTTGAGTTCGACATGTCGAGATACCTCTACCTTGCTCGTTTCTTTCCTCATTTATAGGCCGACTTCCTTGGTTTCCTTCTGGGTCAAAAATAATGAACTCCTTTAGCTTTTCTACCTTGATGAATTTATTTACCAAATTGCCGAAATGTCGATAGTATTATGCGTCATGCTCATGATCCCTATAGAATAGCTAATACTTGGTGGTGTTCGTAGATATGCTCTCGCTTTCATGGGTATCAAATGTTTGAAGAACTTTTTGTTTTGTACGACTTTTACTAAAGCATTCAGTACTCACAACATAGTATCTTGTGATAATGATTGATAGATACTCTCATAGCATCAAATTTTAGAACAAGTTGGCTAATGATTCTTAGTGGTCTCATGAGCTAACAAACTTTGGATGTAGTATGTGTGGTTTTGGAAATATGGTCTTCTCTTTGTTCTTTAGGTTTTGGATCAATTTTTAATGTTGTCTAAATCTTATTGGAAATCTGGCATTGCTTGAGCATCTTTTATGCAAGTTGAGGTAGAGGACCCATCCATACTAGTATGCCCTTTGATGTTGATATAATTGTCGGAGAGTTTCAACAGCTTTGCCAATTTATTTAGTTGTTGCAAGCTGATGAGCTCTCGAAAGAGGGCAACTTGGGTTACTACAAATTCTAGATTATTGGCTTCCAATGTTTTTCTTTGGAACCATTCAATAAAGTAATTAGGGGACTCGCTCGACTCTCTTCTCTTCAACTGAGCCTATTATTTCTGTACGGTCTTTTGGGTATTGGATAATTGGGTAATGAATATTTTTATGAACTCAACTATAGACATGTTGACACCTTTTTTTATTTTGGGCGATTGCGCTTCTTCATTTCTGAGAATCATTGGGCTAGTGATTCTTAGCAATCTCATGGATTGATAAACTTTGGATGGTGGTATAGGGGGAGGGGGGAGGGGGGGTGTTGGGTCATCAATTTTTAGAATAGTTGGGGTACTAATTCTTAGAAATCCCATGAGTTGACAAACTTTGGATGGGAGTATGGGTGGTGTTGGAAATATGGTCTTCTCTGTATTCCTTAGGTTTTGGAACAATTTTTAATGTTGTCTGAACCCTGTTGGAAGTTCGACATTGCTCCAGCATCTGTTGTATAAAGTTGTTGGAGAATTTCAATAACTTTGTCAGTGTCTTTTGTTGTTGCGGGCCAACGAGTTATCGAGCTAGGGTAACTTGGGAGACTACAAGTTCTTGGCTTTCAACATTTTTCTTTGGAACCATTTAATATAAAAATTAACGGAATCACCCGATTCTCTTCTTCAACTGAACCTATGCGTTCTCTAGAGTATTTTGGGCACTGGATAATTGGATAATGAACATTTGTATGAAATTAACAAAAGAAGTGATGACTCTATGCTCTTTGATGTTGATATAGTTGTTGGCAAGTTTCAGTAACTTTGCCAATGTCTTTTGTTATTGTAGGCCGATGAGCTATCGAGCGAGCACAACTTGGGTGACTGCAAATTCTAAATTCTTGGCTTCCAACATTTTTCTTTGGAACCATTCAATATTATTTTTAAGGAACTAGCCCGACTCTTCTTCAACTGAGCCTATGAATTCTATAGTCTTTTGGGCACTGGATAATTGGGCAATTATTTTTTTTATAAACCTAACAAAAAAAAGGATGAATTTGGGGCTTCATCGCTTTTTAGAACCTTTGGGCTAGTGATTCTTAGCGATCTCATGGGTTAAGAAACTTTGAATGGTAGTATGGGTGGTTTTGGAAGTATGATCTTCTCTCCATTCGTTAGGTTTTGGAGCTATTTTTAATGTTGTCTAAACCTTTTTGAAAATCTGACATTGCTCGAGCACTTTTTTACGAGTTGAGGTATAAAACCCATCCATACTAGAATGCTCTTTGATGTTGATAAAGTTGTTGTCAAGTTTCAATAACTTTGCCAATGACTTTACTTGTTGCAAGCTGACGAGCTATCGGGCGAGGGCTACTTGTGCGACTACAAATTCTAGATTCTTGACTTCCAACTTTTCTCTTTGGAATTATTCATTAAAGTTTTAAGGGACTCACCCGACTCTTCTTCAAATGAGCTTATGTTTTCTTTAGAGTCCTTTAGGTACTTGATAAATGGGTAATGAACATTTTTTATGAACTCAACAAAAGAAGTGATGAGTCTTAGTGGAGGTGTGAGAACCACCGAAGGTTTGATTGTTTAATGGTGTTGAGCAAGCATTTTAAAGTTCGAATTTTTACATACAACACTCAAAATATTGAATTTTACGTATCTCACACCTAAACTTTGTTATTTATGAACTGAGCACCTCCGTTAATTTTGCATGGCAGCGCCTTCTTCCTCGAGTTTTTTTCCATTGACATCCGTCGTCACCGGTGAGCAATCATACGACGATCATCGTGAAGCCTATGAGGTTTGCTGCGGGGAGATCCGAGCAGGAGGAGAGGTATGATTTCGGCCATATGCAAGAGACCGAGAAGGCTGAAAGAGTTGTAGGTCGACTTGCAGTGAACCGAAACTGTGAAAGATCTAGGAGATTTATGTATGTGGCAAGGGGGAGAGACGTGCAAGTTTCTGGATAAATTTGGAGAAGATGGAAAGAGGGGTTGTGTTTGAGAACAGTGAGGAAGAAGCAGGAGATGAGCGAATGGGTTGTGCGTGAAGATTTGGGCTTGTTTGTTTGGGCTAGCTTAGAGCTGTGAGGAGACATCACTCAGCTTAGAGCTGTGAGGAGACGTCATTGAGTGTAGCGTGAGGCTCGAGAAGCGGAGAATGAGAATGAGGAAGGGAGAAGGGAGAGAGGAGAGACAGTTTACGAAAGCAAGGAAGAATCAGAGAGAAAATCAAAGAGAGGGGAATGCAGCGAGCTAGTGTGGATTACGAGCAGGTGAGAAGGGTCTGGACGTTGAGGAGGCCAAGGACCCTTCCGTAATTGTGAAAAATTAACGGTAAGTGCTTTGTGCATAAATACCAAAGTTTAGGTGCTAAGATATGCAAAATTTAGTGTTTTGAGTGCTATTTATGTAAATCTTTCTTTGAAGTTTTGTTGGTGTTAAGTAACAAGGTGGGTTATACGAGGTAAACTACATGTTTAGTTGGGCCCAATCTTCCTTTGTATGGCTTTAAGTTTGCTTTTTTAAACTTCATCGAAGACTTAGGTCTAGCAATAACCTCACTAAATGCATTCATTAGTTGAGGCTTTTGCTTTTCGATTCATCTGGGTAATGGAGTGGATTTCTCTTTACTATTGGGGTTGTTAGTTTTGTACATAACTGGTGAAGTGATTAGTTCTTTTATGCTTTGAAATAGCCTTTGTATAATTGAATCTGAACGACCTTCCACTGTCTCTATCATTGGGACTGCTCTAAGCTCCCATTACCATGCTTTATAGATAATCATTGTGATTCTATCCTTCTTCGCAAGTTGTTTATTGGTCATGAATTCTAGTTTTTCATGTTAAATATTCTTTCTCCATTAAGATGCTCTACTTATCATTTCTCTGTGGTTTCTAATTCCTGGTATCAATCCATGCTCAGTCCATCTAAAAGGATGTTAGATTCAAATCTATCAGTGGTAATATTTGAACCTTACATAACTCATAAGATGTTAACAAAACTCTAGGAACTAAGAAAGAAGGGGGAAATTGAAAAAAAAGAAAGAAACTTTGAAGGATTTTTATTTCTTCGTATTTGGAAATTCAGAATATTGTATTTTATCCTAAAAATTGCCCTTTGACCCTTATTTAACTTTTGGTCTCTACAAGGATGCCGCATTTTACTCTAATAAATGCATAATGTTCATTACAAACAGATGGACTTGGTGATCATAATCTTAATAAGTAAATGTGAATTGCAATATTGGTGAGTATTTTAAAGGTCTTGCTGACTAAAGAAATAATAACCGTCGCTCCTAAATAGGTTAATTTTTCTAGAGCCTTGGACAAATGCCTTGTGATGAGTGATTTTTGAAGTTGACAAGTGCCCTCTTAGTTAAGCTTGGACTCTCTGACTTGAGCAAGTGCGCTCCGAACTTGAGCCTTCTAAATTAGGTTAGTTCCTTTAAAGCTTGGGTGAATATCATTCAGAGTGTGTTGAATGTCTTGTTACCTTGGGTGAGTGGCTTTGAGAGCTGTCATAGTTTCTCATGCGTTTACTAATCTTCTCAGCTTTACTCTTAACTATATATTTGGATATATAAAATGAATATAGATATAATTATATTTGCTATTATGTAGTTTCGAGCTTTTCTATAGAATATTTACATAAATTATTATGCAACTTCACTGCCTAAACGAATGTAGATATTATGTATTTTTACGCTTTATCATTTCTGAGAACCGTTGGGCTAGCGATCCTTAGCGATCCATTGCGTTGACAAACTTTGGATGGTAATATTGGTGGTTTCGGAAGTATAGTCTTTTCTATGTTCTCTAGGTTTTGGAGCAATTTTTAATGCTGTCTAAACCTTGGAAATCTGACATTACTCGAGCATCTTTTGCACGAGTTGAGGTAGAGGACCCGTCCATACTATTATGCTCTTTGATGTTCGAATAGTTGTTGGCAAGTTTCAATAACTTTGCCAATGTTTTTAGTTGTTGCAGGCTGATAAGCTATCAAGCAAGGGCAACTATAGATTCTAGATTATTGGTTTTCAATATTTTTCTTTGGAACCATTCAATAAAGTGTTAAGGGAGTCACCCGACCCTCTTCCTCAATTAAGCCAATGGGTTCTTTAGAGACTTTTGGGTACTAGCTAATTAGGTAATGAACATTTTATGCAGTCAACCAAAGAAGTGATTACTCCTAGTGGGAGGAGTGAGAACCAGAGAAGAACTGAATTTTTAAAGGTGGTGGAAAATAGGCGAGCGTTTTAAAGTTTTGTGGTGCTAAGTAACAAGGTGGACTACACAAGGTAAACTGCATGATTAGTCGGGCCCTTATTCCTTTGTTTTTGCTTTATTTTGAACTTCATTGGAGACTTGGCTAGCAATACCCCTACTAAATACATTCCTTAGCCGAGGCCTTTGCTTTTAGATTCGTTAGGCCAGTGGAGTGGATTTCTCTTTTCTATTGGGGTTGTAACCTTGTCCATAATAGGTGAAGTGATTAGTTCTTTTACGCTTTGGAATAGCTTTTGTATCATTGAATCTCAACGGCCTTCTGCTGTCTCTATCCCTGGGATTGCTCTAATCTCCCATTACCATCATTTATAGAATCTTATTGTGATTCTATCCTTCTTTGCAAGTTGTTTATTGTTTGACATGTAGTTTTTCATGTTATGGATCCTCATTGTGATTCTATTGCAAGTTAGCAATCGTTTATGACATCTAGTTTTTCATGTTAAAGATTCTTTCTCCATTATGATGCTCTACTTACCATTGTCTCTGGTTTCTAAGTTTTGCTATCAATCCATGCTCATGCTCAGTCCACCTAAAAGTATGTTGGATTCAAATCCATCAGTGGTAATATTTGAACCCTACAGAATTTATAAGACCTCAAAAAACTTTAAGAAATAAGAAAGAAGGGGGAAATGGAAAAGTGAAAGAAACATTGAAGGATTTTTATTTGTTCATAATTGAAAATTCAGAGTATTGTATTTTATCCTAAAATTTGTCCTTTGACCCTTATTAAACTTTTGGGCACCACAAGAAATGCTACATTTTATCTAAAAAATACATAATGTTCCTTAAAAAAAAGATGAACATGGTGGTCATAATCCCAACAAGTGCATGTGAATTGCAACTTTGGTGAGTATTTTAAAGGTCCGGCCGATGAAAGAAATAAAAATTGTCGCTTCTAAATCAGCGGGGTTTTCTTAAAGCCTTGACAAAAGCCTTTCGGTGAGTGACTTTTCAACTTGACAAGTGCCCTCGGTTTTAAGCTTCGGCTACGAACTTAGCCTCTAAATTAGGAGAGTGCCTTTAAAAGTTTGGGTGAATATCCTTTGGTGGTTTCTCATGAGCTCGCTAATCTCCTCAGCTTTACCATTAACCATGCATTTGGACATATAAATCGAATGTAGATATTGTTATCATTTGTTATTATGCATTTTTGAGCTTTTCTGTATAATATTTCCATAATATTCTGCACAATGGCAGTACCTACCGAAATATAGAATAATACATGTTCTTCTGATGCTGCTATGTTTATGAATTTTGTAATTTTTTTTATTTTTTTTTCGCATTATTTATGAATTTGAAATATTTGTATTCATGTAACATTGATTTTCTCATTCTCTTTATTCTCTATAATACCAGTGCTTCTATTCTCAAATGAGAACGTGTGCGCTGGGCAATAAGTTGCATTGATACTCGTTTATTTTTATTTTAACTCGTCTCTTATATATATATATATATATATATATATATATATATATATATATATATATATATATATATATATATATATATATATATATATATTGTATTTCTATAATTGTTAAAAGTAGCATCACTACCATTAATCGTGTTAACTTGATATTAAATTGCTATAATCCTCCACATTTCAAATAAATCAGATATGAACGAACTTGGCTCTTGTTTTAAGTCACTCGCAACAAAAGTTTTTAAGGAGTTAAGAACATTGTCTATAATTAGCTTATTGTAGAGTCCAAGACAAACAATAAATTAAGCCAGTGACCATTTGTAGCTCTAATTGAATGAATAAATGACAAAAATGTCATACTATAAGATTATTCAAGTTTTTTAACTTTGAACATTAGTTTTCTATATTTTAGGAGTACTTATATTATACAAAAGAAATAAGCATAAATACAAAAAATGAATTTTATCTTGTTATTCATCTCTCTCTCTCTCTCTCTCTCTCTCTCTCTCTCTCTCTCTCTCTCTCTCTCTCTATATATATATATATAATTAAGCTTGATGTAATTATGATGATTCTTGTTTGAGTTTAATTCATTCCACAAAAAAAAACATGAAATGTTTATCCATGCTTTATTCATTTGTTTAAAGAACGACTTGAACACGCACAAACTCTTGAGCTAAACATTAGTTATTTGTCAATATTTACTCTTTATGACGCTAATTTCAGATGATTTGTATTACTTACCTAATTTCAAATAATTCATATGCACATTTTATTTTCTTTAAAGCCTTATTAACATCCATTTGATTAATGTTAAGGTAGAAATAAAAAATTTTGTTATTATTTATTATTAAATACTCTTTATTAAAAATTTATCAAAAGTATCTAACTCTCTTAGTCTCAATATCATTATTCAAAAAAATTACTTTTTTCTTTCTACTATTAATACACTTAAGTAAATTTTTGCATTTCCTATCTTTTTTGCTTGGCTAGTTTATACATATATATTTCACGCTCTAATCTATTATAAAGTTCTCTAAAAATTAAATCTTTGTTTCACAAATTATTTTGTTAGACTTCTTAAGAGTCACTTTATATATATTTTTTTCTAATCCTTCATGTTTTTACATCTAAATTACTTTTTATAAGAGAACTTTTTATTTTTATTTTTTCTTGTACTTTATGATTCCATCATCAACTAGAAATATTCATAAGAGCTTTTTTTTTATTTAATTCTTCAAGAATAACTTTTATAACTTGCTTAATAATACTCATTATTTATCCCACATATAGTATTAACTACTTCATTAACATTTCAAATCTTAAGATCATAAAGTTAACTCGTAAAAAGAATTTTATTTATGCCTTTTAGTATTTTTATCCAATTATATGATAATTATTCATTATATTTTTTTATCTTTCAATCTTTCATCTTAAAATTCAAAACTAATAATTGATGTTTGGAAAGTTAATTTTCAATTTAAATAACCTTACAATATTTACAATCTTAAAGTTTTGTTTTTCTGAGAAATAATGATCAATTTGTGTTTTATTAAATCCACTATTATAAATTATAATATGCTCGCCTTTTTTCTCAAATAAACTATAGAAATAACAAAATCTTATGATAAAAAAAAATCAATATAACTCTATCTTCTTTAATAGTCATAGCAAAATCTTAGCCGCAATGAATACTTTTACAAAATATAAGCCACAATGAATAATTTTAAAATATTCTACCATAAAATGAACATGTACATTTAAATTTCATCCAATAAACCTTTTTTTTGTAAAAGGTATCATTTATAGTGATTCTTTGAAGTCATTCTAAAATTTTCTTTCGAGTATATATCCAAACCAACGTAGAAAGCATAAACATTTATAATATTAAAAATCTTAATGTCGAAAATATTCCTTAAGAGCTATAGTTCTATCTCTAATTTTATTAATTTTTTTATAATATTATCTTTCAAAGTCTCATTTATAATTACACCTACACTATTTCTAAAGCAACTCTTACCTAAATTTCAATGTTTAAAACCTAAGCTATAAATATCATTAATCTTTTCTTAACCCATTTAGTTTCTTGAATGCATAAGATATTCATTTCTTTATTAGTCTTAATATCTCCTAATTCCATTAATTTACTTATGATAGTATCATTATTCTAAGTTTCTAACCTAATATTAGTTTCATAAACTAAGTTATTTGTTCTCATTTATTTATAATTTGAGAACGTTTACTTATTTAACATTATATTTGAGCGATGGTGTGGCTGCCCTTGCACACTTTTCACTGTGTTCAGCCCATATAGCACATTACTTTTATGAGATGCCCTAACACTGACATTATGATTTAAGGGATTCGTGTCATAGTTTTTCACTAAAATTTTTTATGCTAGATGTCGACCAACTAAAATAACACTCTACTTATCACATCTAATACTTAGGACCTATCAATAATAGTCTTAAAATTAAATCTTAAATTTGAAAAATTTTTGACACACCCAATTCACCCCCTTATTAGCTATTATAGCAATCTTCAGGTGGCATCATAGCCTAGTTTTTCAATTAGGTTTAATCTCCTCAAATAATTCTAATTATGACAAATTATGGTATTTGTAATATTGGAAAGGTATTATATTACATGACCTCCATTATTTGAATAAATTCTCGTTGATTATTGTAAAATTGTATGTTCATTTAAGTTCAGTTATTGATTTTTGTATGTGTAAGTTTGTTCAAGTTGGCTACTATCCACCTCTAAAATTTTAAATTGTCTTGCGTGTTGATTCTTTATTTAATGAATGTAGTATTGAAGAAAAAGAGCCTGAACAATTAAATTTCAAATGTTTAATCTTTTTTTTTTGTTGTGAAATCTAAAGAGTGCATGCATGTTTCAACTTGTAAAACTACTTGAGAAATTTAAGATAGATTGTATATCACTTATGAGGGTAAAAATAAACTCAAGCAATCTCACATGAATATTTTATCACAAGAATATGAACCCTTTTGCATGCATTCAAATAAGAGCATTGCTTTACATATATTCAAGTTTTACTAAAGTCATTACTTCATTACATGCTCTTCATAGAAATTTCACTAATGTTAAAATGGTTAACAAAATTTTAATATAATTTTTTGACTCCTAGGATGCTAACTTAAATACCATTTTTTAATCTAAGTACTTATCTATAAGCTCTATTGATCAATTGCTTAGCTCTCTAATCACTTATGAACTAATAACATCCTTAAGTAGATTCAGCTGAAGAAAGAATAAAGAAAACCATTGCCCTCAAAATAGAAGAAATGGATCACAGTAGATCATAAGAGGGAAAATATATGGATTTCTAATTATTAGTGATCTTATCTAAAAACTCTCACCTCATAGAAAAAATAAAAAGAGAAAGGAGGTCATAAGAAGGATAAGAATAAAGCATAAAAAGCCTTCTAGATCAATTCTTATTTAGAGACATCAAGAAATAAAATTGAAGAAGCAACCAAATAATTGTAGCTAATGGTTAACAATGACTTAGGTGAATCAAATGTTGAACATGTATGCACTTTAAGTTATAATGCAATTATTACCTTTCTTGAAGAATATATTAATATATTAAATGCATACAAAAGAAATGTGTTTCTCTTAGAAAAAAATATACTTCATTAAATAAGGTCACAACACCTTGATTCCAAATTTATAGAAAAATTAAAAGAACTTGCAATAAAAAATTATTCAATTTTTAAAAATTCATCAAGATTTGGTAAGTTGCCATAAAGCTAGTTAGAGCTTGTCCCTTAATGGCTTACTGTGAGACATATGTAATGTCATATTGTAATAAAATCAAAGTTCACTTAACTAATCATCCAACAAAATTAATATGAGTTATCAAATATTGTAAGGGGTTCGACCTTGAGATCAGATCTATATAGTGTTAGAGCATATAATGTCTCAATTATGAACAACAAATATTAACACCAAATATTACTTTTTAATAGGTGAATAGTTTATTTCAGCTAGAATAAAATGCGGATTGAGATATCATAAGGTACTATCTTTATCACTCTCATCGATCTGAGCTAATAGGGCTCCTACTAAATCATCTAAAGCTATGATATATAAAATGAGAGGTTTTTATAGGATTTGAGTTTCTAACACTGATTGGTTTATCAAATAATGCTTGATATCATAAAAGAATCATGGTAAGCTTTATCCCAATGAAAGTGAACATTTCTAGTCGATGTTGCTAAAGGTTGACAATATTCTAATAGATTGGAAATAAATCTCCTAACAAATTCTAGTCTACCTTGTAGGGAATGCAATAGTGTGAGACTCTTAGAAGTTTTCATATCTATGATAGCTTTGATCTTATTATGGTCAACTCAATACCCCTATAGCGGGCAATAAAGATTATAAAATTCCCTGAAGATATGCCAAATGCACATTTAAGGGATTCTTTTTCAGACCACACTTCTTAAGGCACTAAACAATAGCTCAGGTCTAAAATGCGTTCGTATCATGTATGACTCTTAACCACCATATTATCTATATAATATTCTACTTTGTGATATAATAAGTCGTCAAAGATATGTGTTATAGAATTTTGTCAGGTTGCACCAAATTTTTAAATTTAATGCCATAATTTTATTATAAAATATATCAATGGGGGTGTGAAAAGATGTATGTTGCTCTTCTCATGGGACCATCTATCTTGATTTGATTATATCCATATGAGTCATCCATGAAAGAAAACATTGCATGAGAATAGACGTCATCAATCAGGATTTTTGGTATAGGTAAAGGAAAGTCATCTTTTGGGTAAGCCTTGTTCAGTTCCAAAAAATCTATAAATACTCATATATGCCCATTCTTCTTCTGGATAAACATGATATTTTCAAGCCATGTTTGGTATGATACATCCCTAATAAAAACATTATCAATGAGCTTTTTGGTCCCCTCAATAACCACTACT
Source organism: Phalaenopsis aphrodite (assembly GCA_003013225.1). Lineage (NCBI taxonomy): Eukaryota > Viridiplantae > Streptophyta > Magnoliopsida > Asparagales > Orchidaceae > Phalaenopsis > Phalaenopsis aphrodite. The sequence goes on from NEWO01000487.1 coordinate 145,827, forward strand.
TTATATACGGTCATATTCTCCAGTGGATTGCTTCACATGAAAAAATACTCAAATCTATGAACTATTATCTAAGAGGGCAAAGCTGGGCATCTCAATATAACTCCATTTAAGGCAATTATTCATTCAAAATCTCTAAGATTTCATTAGCCATAGAATTTGATAAAAGTTTGCTTTCATAGGTTGAATAAGGATCATCATTCATACCCAAATAAATTTTGATCGGCTTATTTATAGTCGAGGATACACCATCCTCTAATTCAAGAGGATCATCCTTACTTTAATTTCCTCATGATTGGAGATAATAACTTCATCACCTTCAAATGTAGAAATTATGTTACAATGGGTGATATAAAATTTAGCTTTATTTAGATTCATCAACTTCTTTCCTAGAACAATCCTCTCCTTAGAAACCTTATTTGCTACATATGCATGTAGATTTTTTTCTTAAATAACCACTTTTTAGATACAAATCCAATATCTAAATTTTAATAACAAGCGGGGAGTTGTAATAAGAAATAAGTATATC
>NEWO01000487.1:152414-188328 GCA_003013225.1 Phalaenopsis aphrodite
AGTCTATCTGCCCTCCACATAAGCAACACTTTGCACCCATGCATTGGCCCACAGAGCCACCCTAAGCCTTTTTTTATAAAAGCTTCACCTCCATGGCCATGGAGGGTGTGCTGAAATTTTCTCAAGGAGACTCCTCTAAATTGTTCCCCTAGCCTCTTTGAGACCTCCTCAGTGCAACCCAACCACTTCTCTGCCCTAATTCCCCTTACTGGAGTTCAATTTTTGAGCTCAAATCCTTGCCGAAGACAGGAAATTCTCCACCACACCTCCACAGTGCACCAAATTCAAATTAAACTTGCCCACACTATCACCACAGTGAATGAAGAAGAAGCATCATCAAATCCCCCTCATACAGAGCCTCTATACTAGAATTTGATCAACACTCAAATTTGGCTTTGATCGAATTTGGGTTTATGCCTTTCACCGCGAACAGAGGCTCAATCCCTAGCCTCCTTGGAACACCACAAATGTGCCAAGCACACCTCTGATTGAAGCTTGTCTTCTCAGAGCAAATGTATTGAACTTCCCCTCTTCTCGAGCCTATTTTGATTCTACATTTAATTATAATTGATTTATAGACATGTTTACCGCATGTATGTGCTCGTTACACTTACACGAGTCTATAGGATCAAACCTGAGGTCATTTGGTTGAGAAATGGGGGGATCTTAAGGTTTTAGGGTTTACGGTCATGGGTTCACTCTCTTTGAGGACGATGACACAGAGCCGTTGGATCGCACGTATCAAATGAGGGCTCTGATTGTGCAGGATGGGAGCGTGGTTCATAAAGCATGGGTTGAGTCAGCAGCTACGTGGATGATGACATCCAACCAGAGCACCCCACACATGTTTTCAGAGCCGCCACAGGTTGACGCGGCTCCGCGTGTTTAAGTAAAAAAATAGGGATTTAAAAAATTCAAAAAATGCTCCCTAACTTCAAAAATTCATATCTTGGTGTAGAAAAATTATAAAAATAAAATAAAAATATCCTAGTGCTCAGTGAATAGAGGAGAACAATGTAAAAATAGTTTGAAGTTTATTTGATACATATTTTATTTTTAATTAATTAAATACTATTTTAAGTATTTTAGTTCTCAATGCATGTATACATTTTACCATGACTTGATATTTTGACATGTTGTTGCCTCTATTATAATGAACATTCTCTGATTTTTCCAAAGTCAGAGAAGATCTATAGACAGAGATCTATATTTTTTAAATTTATGTCTGTTATTTGCATAATTTAATCATAATAATTTGCATAATTCTCAGAAAAATCCAAGAAAAATTTGAAAGGTTTTTTATGACTAGAGAACTCTTTGAAAATTTTTTCATGAGATAAGTCATTAAGAACACACTTAACTCTCAAAAAACCCTAAAACACAAAGAAAATTAATTTAGGAAATGCGAACATCTAAATGACTTTGTTTTTAATCACAATTGTAATTTTAGGATCAAAAAACTTCCCACAAAAATTTCAAAATATTTGGAGTTCATTTGATAACTCAAATTGATTTTTTAAGTTAAATATCATTTTGATATTAAAATAATTTTTAATAATTAGAATGCAACTGAAAATATTATAAAAAATTAGTTTTGGGAGTTCTCTTTAATTAGAGGAATTTTCTAAAAAAAATTGTAAACAAAATAAAAACTTCATTTTTTAAGCCTATTTAAATATTTAAATAATTAAAAAATAAATAAAAATCACAGGATTAATAAATTCATGAAAATGTTCTAAATTATTTCCTACATATTTAGGAGCAATTAGAATATTTTTTTTCAATTTTTCAAGTGAAGATATTGAATTTAAAAGTTAAAATTTTTTTTAAAAGGCTAACAAATGGATTTTCACTTAAATAATTCTAATAATTCAAAAAAAAATTAAAAAAAATACAAAATTTGTTTCTCTACGTTCTCTGACCTCAGAGAGATTTATAAAAAGTTTAAACTTAATTTTCCACTTTTAAAATATCTTATAATTAATTAACACTTCATAAATTAAAATAATTCTAATAATTCAAATAAAACTTGACAAATGATAAAATTTGGTCCAAGCGGTTCTCTGGTCTAGGTCTGCCTTTCGTAAAAATTTCAAGGGATTAGATTTTGCCATGGTCAAGTTATGGAATATCCTTTGAAAAATTTTATTTTTGCATAAAAATAAATATGTAAATTAAATTAAAATTTGAAAAAACACATTTTCTCCTATGATATCTTAATTGACCCATGAGTGAGGTGGGATAAAAATTTCAAAGTTATTTGAATTAAATTTGATAAATTATAAAGTGATAGAGTCTTAGGCGCAAAAAGTGTAGTTTTTGAAATTTAGTCTTAATTAACATTTAGGCTTAGCTCAAGAAAGGGAAATAGGCAACCTTTGATCTTAATTAACATATTTGGATGATCGAAACATAAGAGATTAATTGGTAGAAACCAATCTCACTTTTCCCTAGTTGAAGGATAAATGTGTAAATTCCTTAAATCATTCAAATTTGGAAGTCTATCAAATTAAATGATCCTAGACTTAGAGGTATGGTGTTCGGTGTTAATAACTCATAAAAGTCTTACTTAGTATTGGATAAGGTCATGGTGTCCCCTTTCTAAGTGTCACTTAGGTTGGTTCATAAGTTGGGGAAGCTCCTTTCTTGGTCTAGTCATCTTTTTTACTTCCTAGGTTAGGGCATGCTCCCTTTTTTGGTAGTTAGTTTTCTTGAGGTTTTTCTTATGGTTGGACAAGGCCAAGGTGTCACTTTTTCCAGTCTTTAAGTCTAATTCTCAACTTGTGGAAACTCCCTTACCGATCCAACCATCTTTTATGCTTCCAAGGTTAGGGGAAGCTTCCTTTATAGTTAGGAAGCTATCTTTAAGTTTCATTTAGGATTGGAGAAGGCCGTCATGTTTCCTTTTCTTATGTCTCCAAATATATTTCTTAAATTGAGGAAGCTCCCGTCTTAGGTAGCCCGTTTTTTTTTTTTGGTTTAATTTAGGACTGACAAAGGCTAAGGTGGCCCCTTCTCTAGTATCTCGTAGGCTATTTCTTAGGTTGGGGAAGCTCCCTTCCCAATCTAGTTATCACTTATATCTTCTAGGCTAGGGGAACACAATTAGCTTTCTTTAAGTTCGACATAGGATTGGATAAGGCCTAGGTGTCCCCTTTTCTAGTGTCTCCTAGGCAAGTTCTCAAGTTAGGGAAGCTCCCTTCATGTTCTAGTTATTTTTTCTACGTCCAATTCTAAGGAAGTTCTCTTTCTAGGTAGTTAGCTTTCCTTAAGTTTCACTTAGGATTGGACAAGGCAAAGGTGTCCCCTCCTCTAGTCTCTTAAGCTAGTTCTTGGGTTGGGGAAGCTCCCTTCCAGTTTCAATCAACTTTTCTACTTCCTAGATTAGGGGAAGCTACCTTCATAGTTTAATTAGAAAAATTTAGGATCTAACTTATATATTCAAGTAATTGAGAAATCTACATACTAGCCAAAAAAAATTTATTTGTTTACATATCTAACAATCAAAATTTGATACAAGCATTTATAAGATTTTGGCATTATAAATTTATACATAAAAATGTATTTTAATTTTAAAAGATTATTATCATGATATTTTTTGATATAATTATAAAAAATAAGCAATATACATATAAATATGAATACTTAGAGGTTAGTTATGTATATAAAATTGTGAAATTTAATAGATTTAGTGGTACTTCCCAAACAAATTTACGTAGCCCCATCCCTCGCAGCTACCGGGAGTACTGGAGCACTCCTCTAACTGCCCGGCTATTCGAGAACCTTCCACGACGCTCTCTCAAAAACTCACGCTCCCTCTTATCATTCACGCCCAAATCATTTATCTTATCCCTCCCCCGTCCTTAATCCAGCTCCCTCTCACTACCTTTGCTGCTCATATTAGGGTTTTCAGGTCCCCTACTACACCAAAACCATGGCCTCTGCATCGACCTCCACTTCAGCTCACGCCTACGTCCTCGGCTCCTCCTCCTGCAAGCGTTACTCCGCCGCCAAAGCACCCTCGTTCAAGACCGTTTTCTTCGGCGGCAGGCAGGCGGAACTGCTAGGTGCTGCTCGGTTAAAGTTCCAGCAGACTCGTCGGGCTGGGCCTGTGCGTGTAGTGGCGGAGAAGGTGGTTGGGATAGATCTTGGGACTACGAACTCGGCGGTGGCAGCCATGGAGGGCGGCAAGCCAACTATTGTGACCAACGCAGAGGGGCAGAGGACGACGCCTTCGGTGGTCGCGTACACCAAGAACGGAGATCGGCTTGTTGGGCAGATAGCCAAACGGCAGGCCGTGGTGAATCCCGAGAATACTTTCTTCTCGGTGAAGCGGTTCATCGGCCGGAAGATGTCGGAGGTTGACGAGGAGGCCAAGCAGGTTTCGTACAGGGTTTTGAGAGATGAGAACGGGAATGTGAAACTCGATTGCCCGGCGATTGGGAAGCAATTTGCTGCTGAAGAGATCTCGGCACAGGTCAGTTTTTTTTTTCTTATTTGTTAATTTGTTTTCTTTGTTTTAATTGTTCCTACGTTATTTTATTTTAAGCTGAAAATGGTTTTGTTCGTAAATTGTCAACATGAATTGTTTTTTTAAATTTGCTAGTTCATTTTGGCCTTTTAGTGAATGTTCTTGACTTGTATGTAAAAGAAAATTTTGGTATAAATCTTGAATTTGTTCTCGGATTTATAGGCATCAGTTCCTTTTCCTACAATAAAAATGATGAAGGAAGGTTAAAGCTTTATCATTTTGTTACATAACCAGCTGTACCTTGCTTGCCACAGGCATCTTTATATAATTAATTTTCATTTTGGCTTTTATTTGGTGGAAAAAAAATTATTTGTTGTCTTTAATATTGCTTTTAATTTGCTGATGGATGAATGACGAATTACTTGGAGTTTAGTTTATGCTTAACTTCACCTTCACAATTTCTTATCAGTTCCAAGGCTGTGGATATGTTACTCTGCTATAGCTGTTACAGTTGAAGTCTATTTTTTTGTGCACCCAATCATACGTTTTGTAATGATTTTTAATACCTTTATGGTTTAACTTGTCTAATTTTGGTTATGTAATATTGATGGCTATGCAGAGCATTGAAGAATTTGGTGAATGATGATTTGATCCCTTGAAAATGTGCTTTAAAAAATACACTCTTAAGATCTATTTTAACAGTAGGCAATAGCAGAAATGGGTGTTGGCATCGTGAGAATGTTGTAGCAATCCTTTTTAGTCAAGATTGTGCGATTGAGTGTATTTAAGAGAAGTTTGCATAGTGCGTCATCAATTGGAGGCTCCAAGATGGGGACAAAACTCTGAAATACTATCCAAATTCAAAATTATTGTCTACAAAAAAGAGCGATCTTGCCACCAGGTTGAATTAACGGGATTGCCCTCACCCAAGGTTTGCATGGGCAGTTGATTTGCTGCAGATAGTAGTTGGCATAAGTTTGTCATTGGTGAATAGTATGGTCATCATAGTTCTCTACATTAGGAGTGCAACATAGATGAAGGATCAAAAAACCCAATTGTGGGATCCAAAACAATGTTGCAGATTTGGGAGAATTCCTTTCCTTTTCTTTTATACCATTCGTTTCCATTGGCGTGGGTAAGCTCACAATGCTGTTCCCTGTAAGCTAATTTTTTGCTGAGGCTGAAAATTATGTTGCAAAAAGTGTAATCGTGGTAGAATGTTAAGGTTTGTGATTTCTATAACTTTCTGAAAAGATGGTTTTCCTTTCTCATTATTGTCCCATTTTACCCCTTTCCTCATCTATATTAAAGGATTTGATTTTCAAATGTATTTTTTCCATTGATCATTGCTTGTTACGCGGTAAGATTTGGTTTTTGTTAGCTTATGATGGTTGATATTTGTATTTTTCTTATTTCATTTCTTATCATGAAACCTACTTAAGATGATCATCAACATTCCCTAGCTTTTGTTATTTCCCATTTGCTATCACCTCATGCTCCCAAATGATTAATGAATGATGCTTGTTAGCTACGAACAGATAATACTTGTCATCGTGGTCATCAAAGTCTTCTCTTCTTAGTAGAAAGGCTAAGCAGAATTCCTAACATTACCTAACTTTGGACTATCCCTATCAATTGTTTCCTACTAATGATTGATGATTGACATTTGTCAACCATGAACATTGGATGCATGTCTTCCATGTCATATGATCTCCCCCTTATTAAAACAATGTCCAAGTTATCTTGCCAACCATCGTTTGGCGTCTGCTAGCAATCGATGATTGATGTATGTTAGTCACTAAATTTCAATGCTCGTCTATTTCGTCGCCCAATATTCATGTATTAGGTAATGACTAAGTTGAGCACTCTCGGTTGCCCAGTTTTATATGTCCACCATTAATTATCATTTTACATTCATTACTCATTAGGAACTCGAAAATCTAAACTCTTGTATTGTTATGAACACGTGAGACATTATTGTAGTTCAAGTTTATTATATTCTATTAATGTTTTATTGATTTATGAGGATGAGTGCTCTTTGTAAATTTTGATTCATATTTGCAGAATTGCTTCAATTGGGCAAATCTGTCGCTCCTCCTTTCCAGGTTTACTTGTAAATAATTGTCATGCTTTTAATTTACTCTTGCATGAAAAATTTTTGGTATAATGCTGATATGCTAAATTATCTTTATCATCATAATTTTTTTAGAAAAGCAATAATAAATAACAAAGTTTTATATGGTACACACTAGTTGGTAGCTTTAGTTTCCTGAGATGAGCTTAGGGTTTCGTAAAATGTGAAACAGAGCATCATTTTCTGGAACTATTATTTGAATTCTTTACCAAGTAATTTCATTCTACTATTTTGTTTTTTCTGTGACTGGACTGGTTCAGACATGAATGGGAATGATTGGAATGAACTGTTCGACCTTGACTTCCTTACTTTCTGTTTGATGCTGAGACATATACTTTGAGTATATGCAGCTGTGACTGCATAGTTCGGATTACAATCAAAATTATCAAATTTGCTATTAATTTGTATTTCATACTTTATCTTGTTTAGGGGTGTAAACGAGCCGAACACGAGCCGTTCACGAACAAAGAGTCGTTTTGACAACCCTAATCATGTAGCTATAAGATGTTAAGGATTGGGGCAAGATTTAAAACATCATTTGAATCTAATTTAATAATTTTTATTCTATTTTCTTCATTAATACTTTTAATTGATTATAAGTCTTTGTAGCCTTGTTGTCAATTAAGTTTTTTAGAAATTTTACTCATCAAATATATATATATATATATATATATAATTAGTAGTATTTCAAGCAAAAACGAGTCGAACAAGAGCGAACAAATATTTGTTCGTGTTCGGCTCGTTAACTTAGCGAACGAGCTGAACAAGAGCTTCTTAACGAGTTGAACACGAGCTGTTCGCGAACAACGAACCATTTTGACAGCCCTAATCTTGTTATTAATTTATTTTTCTTCTATTTTAAAATTTATTCTCTTTTTTGTATCAGGTTTTGAGAAAGTTAGTTGATGATGCATCAAAGTTTTTAAATGACAAGGTCACCAAAGCTGTTGTCACTGTTCCTGCTTACTTCAATGATTCCCAAAGAACAGCGACAAAGGATGCTGGTCGTATTGCTGGTTTAGAAGTCCTCCGTATCATCAACGAGCCAACGGCTGCATCTTTGGCGTATGGTTTTCAGAAAAAGAATAATGAAACAATTTTGGTATTTGACTTGGGAGGTGGCACCTTTGATGTTTCAGGTACTCGAAAGATGTCTTTTAGTAGGGTTTTGCTATTGTTTTTCTTTTATGACCAATCTTCTTAGTTTCATGTTTCATCTTATGTTTGACTGAGACATTTTTTCGGGGTACACTTGTTCCAGCATTTGAACTACCAATGCTGAAACAGTCAATTTAAAGCTTTTAAGGATCTTGAACCTCAGATGTACAACAAACTGAGTGCCATATTTTGTTGGATTTTAATTAAAACTAGGAAAATAAGTTACTATTCTGTGATTTATATGGGTTTTGGCGAAAAGTTGCCACTGTAAAGGTTCAAATTTTATCTGTAGTGCTTTGGAAGGTTTGACATGAATCCAAATTTTCTTTATTACTATTATCTGCACATTTTTAAGTATGAAAGCTGATGTGATGCTTCACATCATTTCTTGCTTTTCATGTTGATGGTAGTCTACATTAAATGGCTTAAAATAAATATTTTTCTAACCTTTATTGTGTTTAATTAAACTATGTCTTCGATTCTTTTCAAAGGAACGCTGGTTTGTTTGTTAATTTGTATTGATCATTAAATTTGTGAAGCATATACTATATTAGTAGAAAGATCATGAAAGGTAATTAGGAAATGAGGTTGTGGTTTCCCTGCGAAATGAGATTCAAGTTCATCAGTCAAAGAAATTGCTATTTTTTTCATATTGCCTATTCTTGGATGTGCACCAGGTGGAGCACGATGATTCAATGTTAGGGTTGTTTGATAAAATTAGTATGATGCTTGGTATGAATTCATTTGAAAGTTTGAGGGTAAATATTTTACAAGCTACGAATTAATTCAACAACTTGCTATCTTTAAATTTCAATAATTTATATTAAAATTAGAACTTAAAAGATAATGCAATGATAAAAATTTTTCAAGAAATTAAATGAGGAATTAGAAACACTTATTTTTAATGATCAGTTGATATTTATTTCTACAAATTGGATTTTTGCCTGTCAAACTACTATCAAATTTAACAGCACTAAAAAATTCTACGTAAGGTCATGTAGTTGAAGTAAAACAAGGAACAAAAATATGAAAATAATGCTGAGCCTATTATAAATATTAAGTGATATTTTTCCTCAAATTTAAGTACTTGTTTGTGCTACACTCAAATGAATCACAACGCAAATTTGCGCTAGAAAAATTGGAACTGAAGAAAGAATTTTTATGGTTATATAAAATCAATACTTTTAAATTCAAATAAATTTCATTTTTGATTTGAATTTCCCATAAATTTCTCATCCACAGTGAGAATTGTCAAAAACTTGAAAGGAAGGATCTTGTATTATGTATGTTGAGAATTTGAATAATATTTGATTGTAAAAAGTTTAAAACAACTCACAATGTCCACAAGTCCCCGAACAGATCATGCTCTAATATCACAACCTGGAAACTTGAAATATGCAAACAAACATTGCCCTCGAATTGGCAATTTCAAAATTAAAGATAAGACCAAGTTTCTATTGCCTAAAACTAGAGAATGCCCATGCCCAAGTTAGTCCATCTATGAAGCATACATGCTAACACTAAACAAGGGCATTACATGACTATCAGGTGCGACAATCTTAAAATTTAAGGCAAGCAATTATTATCAATTTTTATAAATAAAAATCTCAAAATGATATATAATACTTCAAATATCAAATGAAAAGCTTAATTTATAAGAAGAAGAAATTAATATTTGTTTAATTACACCTATATTTGAATATTTTAATATAGTATGCTTAATTTTCTACAAAGCATCAACATTAGTAACATTAGTATTAATCACTCAACATAATTTTGTCAATATCAGCATTATGTTGTCTTGTGAAAGTTGCCAAAATAAAAAAAAGAAGAGTTCATAGCATTCAAAGTGGCCCAAAACTACGATTTTACTAATCATTGAGACACACGGCATCATGCTTATCAATACTATTAACAGCATCTACTATAGTACAATTTTTACTCTTTTTGATAAAAGAAATTGTTCCTAAGATGGCTCGGACATAAAATTACATTTCATCGATGCATTTTCTATTTGTGTTGAACGTGTCTAGGTGTCTCCTGATTGTGTTCAATTCTGCTTTTGGTAAAAAATAGTAAACATGATTTTCATTGTGTTAGACACTTGTCTGGGTGTGTCAAAGCTATTCATGGTAGACATTGATGCAAAAGGCATTTTTAGTGTCAATATTTCCATATGAATCCACACGACAATGCTACTTCTCCAAACAAACAACATTGCAACTCAAAGCACAAAGCCTGAGAATCCACATTCATGTGAGTAGCCAACATCAAACTAAAATAATTTTAAGAGGATAAGACCAAGATCCTTCCCAAAACAAAGGCATATAGTTCCAAACTAATGGAAGCCCAAGTGCTATACTGCCTCAGCGGGTCTTGAGATTGTGGTTGCTTGTGAAACACTGAGTAATTTTGACTGGCCTGCAGTCATTGACATGTCAATTATTTTAATTTCTTTCTTTGCCGCATGCTTTAAAACTCATTATCTTAAGGATGATTCTTGCAGTTCTTGAGGTTGGAGATGGCGTTTTTGAGGTGCTGTCTACATCTGGTGATACTCATCTTGGTGGGGATGACTTTGACAAGGTTAGTGATATTGTGTTTAGAAGATGTTTTATTGTTGTAGTTTATCATTGCATGGGGATGAGAGCTGTTTATGAACTTCACTTCTATTTAGTTGTGTTACTAATTGCAGTGAACACTTGCTCATTTATTGTGATCTTTTGACCATTTGGTACACCCAAAATCTAATTGTTTTTTTTGGTAAACGACCATCTTTTATGGCATTATGGCTGCGCATTTTTGATCAATTTTTTTTTCTTCTAACGATTTATTTTGATACTTATCAATGTAGTACCTCATTGTTTATTTTTGTAAATTGCACTTTGCGTTTTGGATTATCTTAATAGATGTTTATTATGCGAGTAGACCAAATTATTTGGGCTATTTTAGTACCATTAACAAGATTATTTATTTATTTAATGAAATGATGTGTTGAAATTATTAAAACTGTTATTACTTTGGGCAGAGGATTGTTGACTGGCTTGCTTCGAACTTTAAGAGGGATGAAGGAATTGACCTTCTAAAGGATAAACAAGCACTCCAGAGACTAACTGAGACAGCTGAGAAAGCTAAGATGGAGTTATCAACTTTGACTCAGACAAATATCAGGTCAGAAGTTTCTACTCTTGTGCATTCTTTTCCTGAATTTTCTGCTATTAGAATGTTACATCGTTATCATTTTCATCATGCTTATCCTCATGTAGTTGTTTAGCTGGGCTTTTCTAAGTAATTTTCATTCTCTTCAGTTTGAATGATAAGTTTTTTAAACCATTTATTCTATTGGAATGTCAAAATGAAGGGGATAATGCTTTGATATCCTCAACAACATCATATTATTATTATTTTTTAAATCTTTCTTTATATTGACAGCTTGCCGTTCATTACTGCTACTGCTGATGGCCCTAAACACATAGAGACAACTATCACAAGGGCAAAATTTGAGGAACTATGCTCGGACCTTCTTGACAGGTTTTCATCTAATCGATAATGAAATGTTGTGCCTCTTTTCTCCAGATGGCGTTTACTAGAACTATATTTGAAAGTACCATCGTTGCAATTCTATAGCCTGATATGATAAAGAATTTTAATTTTTGAGGATCTCTTATTAGTAAACTATGTTTTTAATGTATAGCAACTGTTAGTTTAAACTCTTTGCGGACGGTATTTTATATTTTTTTATGTTTTCTTTTGCAGGCTTAGAACTCCTGTAGATAATTCCTTAAGGGATGCAAAACTATCAGTCTCGGATTTGGATGAGATTATCCTTGTGGGTGGATCTACTCGCATTCCTGCTGTGCAGGAACTAGTGAGAAAGATAACTGGAAAGGAACCAAATGTAACAGTTAACCCTGATGAGGTTGTTGCCCTTGGTGCTGCAGTTCAGGTTAGGATTTCTTAAATTTAATTTCAATCGTGATTTATTATTATTATTGTTATTATTTTTTTCTAACTGACACTTTACGTGCACATGCATCTAAAGTTGCGGTGGGAATTAAACTTCAATGACAACCTCTGTTATCCACAATAATGAGTAATTAACCAGTTTGATGTTTTTTTCATTTAAGCTGCGTCTATCCTGCATGACTGGAATATTCTTTCCTATAACTTGGAAAACATATTATGTACTTTCAATATCTCAACTTTGAAAGGGACAAAGTATGAATAAGTTTATAATTATTAATAATATTAGTATTTAGTTTTATTGGTTATCAGGAGTTAAGGCTAGTGAAAGGTGAGGGCAGGTATCCAGGATAATTTGTCAAATTAAATGCTTCACTCCCAATTATTTATGCTATCGGTAATGACGTTTCATAATATGCTATGAATTCAGTGAGCACTGCTGTAAGTGATGAGGTGGCATTGTCACAAATTATGCGCGGTGCATCTGTGATAGATTTTAACATGTATAAAATTGGTTTGAGTAATGAGTTTGAAACCTTTAATTGGGCGGTAGGATATTGCTTGAAAATGGTAATGATGACCTCATTAAGCTTTTGCTGACTTCAAGATAATAATGATTCCGTCAAATTATTGCCTTTTCATTATTAATGACCAAAGCAAGTGATAACTATCTTTACTGCCCTGCATAGTAATGGAAAGTAAAATGTCTATGAAATAAATAAAAAAAAAAGATAAATTGACCCATTAATTCGTTAGTTAAGGAGTCAGTAATTGTGCCAAGTAAAGATCTAAGTGATGAGATGAAATTTTAGTAGTTGAAGCACTAGGCTATCACATATCCAACAATTTATATATTACTGCATTAACGTAATTAAAAATAAATTGTCGATTGTTGGGTTGTTAGAGTGGACTATTATTTTATGTAATAATTCAAGTGCAAAAAATCTCTTTGAACTTTCCTTGTACCATTTTAAGTTACTACAGAAGAAAAGATGTAGGACAACACTGATTTTAACGTTAGCATAAAACTTACTAAAAGAGGTTGGGTAATCCGATGGAGCCTTTTCAAATAGTAAATTGATTTGCTCATGTGATTCTTAAAATAAGTTAGCTATGTGTGTTTTTTTTTTCCTACAAAATAAAATGTCGTATTTACTTGTCTTCTAAAGAAGAACAAAACTGCTTGAGGATATGAAATTTTTGAAAGATTTGGGACATTTTCCTAAAATAATTTTTTGTGGTTAGCAATTTCAAATGGTCGAAAATAAAACATCTCATCTGTGCGAAGATCACAATTAGTGAAAATTTAATGTAACAAAACCCTACATCTTATTAAGCTTGCAATTTGGTAACAAGTTCAAATATACGGAAAAAAATGGAGATTGAAAACAAAAAATTGGTGATGTCAGATCTTGCTCTGATGAACCATATTTTATGAAAATTTAAATAGACTCTTCGAAAATAAGATGGAATGGTTGAAAAAATATTTAAAGAAGATTTTTCTTGAAAGATGACAGTTGGGGTTATGATGGGCAGTTGGCGTTATGACGGGCAAAGTAAACATAATGGCTTTTTATAATATTAGAAAAAACTAACTGATAGTAAATTTCTTCTCTTTTATTTTTCAATTTTTTTGAGGCAGCAGAACAACAATAACTCCAGTGGATGTGGAATATTTTTAGAGTTTGATAATTTATGAAAAAAAAAAAAGTAAAAAAAAAAAGATGATTATTTCTTGAAAGTCAATGAATTGCAATTTCTGAAAAGCAACGACAAATCTTACCATTATGTTAAAGGTGATAGAATTGGAAGTGAAATATTTGATTGACCTTGAGCTCCTTCGAATTATCAAAGTGGGCTCAATCATTATACTTCTCGATTTTAGTTCAAAATTTTGGGTGAAGCACCATTAAATAATAATGGAGCTGGAAGAAGAGACTTTCAACTATGCAAGTTACGGAAAAATATTATTTTAAGATTTCCAGAAGGCATTAACTCAGGACTGGTGAGCACTATTAAATATTGTTAGGAGAGTTTTTCAGGGATGACTAATATATAATGGGTTACATTGTATTAGGAAAATGCTGAACATTTGTTATACAAAATATTTAAAGATAATACCCTGGTAGGATCAAAATCAATGAAAATAATTCTAAAAATTTAAAGCATATTTCACTTTAAAGATGTGAAATTTTGGATAAAAAAATCAGCGGAAGAAATAAAGAATACTAGAAATTTTTTGTAAATTACTAAAATATTTTAACTCAAGTGTGAGAAGATTTTACCATAGTTAAGAAGAAAGTCAATGGATGTGTTAACCAGAAAGCTTCAACCCTATTGGTAATTAAATAATTGTGAAAGCTTCTCCTCCTATTAGCTCCATAAGTTACAACAAAAGAACAAAACCAAACTAATCATTTTTGTTGAATCTATAATGAGACTAGCAACTTACTTCTTGAATGGATAAGGGCACAAACAAATGACGGGTCAGCACTATTAAATGATGTTAATGAAGAAAGTTACTGAGAAAGTTATTGTTAAGTTCTTTTCTCAAAGAACGTTGCTATGGTAACCATGCGGAAAACACCGAGGTCTGTTAGTTGTCACCACTCATTGCCCTAGATATTTGAATATCGGTTTAGTATATATGAAAGATATGATAAATTTATTTATTTATTTATTTTTTTATGAATTGAGCTTTTTCATTATGTGTATTAAGCATATCTTTATATATATGAATTATGTTATGAATAGAAAACATAATCAATTTCAAGTTGATTTCTAAACTTATTCAAGCCAAGCATATTGAACCTATAAAATATTTTCTAAACCTAATTAATGTTACTTGTAAATTTATATATATCTATAAAAAAATTTAAATTAATTTTGTCTATAATATTTCTTAATAAAGTTATCTATAATTTAAGTTTTACATTTCCATGTGTGAAGAGTCATTGTTCTATTTTGATCCCTTTTTATGAATATTTGATCAATGATTAAATTGAATGACAAAATGGAGGAAATTTGATGTCCTATATAATTTCCGTGATCTATACATGTTTTTTAAAAATGATTCTTTGAAATTATTTGTGGTGTTTCCATTTGGGCGATACACTTGCATGTTTAATGCATCATCACATCATCTTGAATGTTTATGAAATTATAGATCCTACTACTTGACACACGTTGTAGATTATGATTTGGTCTTGATTTGTCAGTAGGATATTGATTGATCGAACAAAAAGCAAAAATGAAATTGTCTGAAGATATATCCATTTAACAAAAGTATTTCTTTGGAAGTAGGGCCAATATATCTTGTAACATCCCTGGTTAATGCCATTGGCTTAAAAAATTTATTCTTCGGCTTGGTGTGGATTTTTTTTTTTCAACTTCCACTGTAATTAGTAGAAGTAATTTTGACTTGTGAAAAATAAGCCTTTCTCTAATTTCCACTGTGATTAATAAAAGCGATTTTGATGTGAGAAATAAGCCTTGAAAGCTTCCAATTGGCCCAAACATGCTCCGTGTGTTTATGAGCGCAGAGAACACTCTAATGTTGAGCACCGCATCAACATATGGTGGGTTATGCCTATTTTAATCACGCAGTTCACTAATAGCACAGCAACTCAGTTGTGTACCCTAGAAAGCATTTAGCCGTTCTCATGTGTCCCTGGTGGATTTTATCGTTCAGAGCAACTTCCGATTATTTAAATGTGTAATTCTAACAAGCTTTTTGTTAAGTGGATTGAGTATTTTAAATCAATTTTATTAACATTGTGTAAACACAATTGAAGGAAAAAAAAAAGAATATTTTGAATTCCATATTCATGAATGGTGATAGATTTATGGTTTTATTTTAGTTCTTTTAATTTTGTTAGCTGTGCACTACTTTTTTATCTTCTTTTGATACGGAATTTTATGTGTTTTTCTATCTTCAGGCTGGAGTATTGTCCGGAGATGTCAGTGACATTGTTCTTCTGGACGTGACACCTTTATCTCTTGGTTTAGAGACATTGGGTGGCGTGATGACAAAAATTATTCCAAGAAACACCACGCTGCCCACCTCTAAATCAGAGGTCTTCTCGACCGCAGCAGATGGTCAGACTAGTGTCGAGATCAATGTTCTGCAGGGTGAAAGAGAATTTGTGAGGGACAACAAATCACTAGGAAGTTTCCGTCTTGATGGAATTCCACCAGCACCTCGTGGGGTACCACAGATTGAAGTCAAGTTTGATATTGACGCCAATGGCATTCTCTCTGTTACTGCAGTGGACAAGGGTACTGGAAAGAAGCAGGACATCACCATTACAGGGGCTAGCACGCTGCCCAATGATGAGGTGTGTTTCTGTAGATCCTTGTCATTTTTCAATTTTGTGTTCTGATCATGTTTAGCTAATAATGAATTCAATGATAATTCAAATACTAAGGTTGGATTTTGGGTTAGAAACTTGCTCCACTAATGGTCTTGTGCTAACCTGTTTTTTATTTTTATTTTCATCTACTTATTTTTATATCATTCAATGTCATATAGGTGGATAGGATGGTAAAAGAGGCAGAGAAGTTTGCAAAGGAAGACAAGGAGAAGAGAGACGCCATAGACACCAAGAACCAAGCAGACTCTGTAGTCTATCAAACTGAGAAGCAGTTGAAGGAGCTGGGAGAGAAGGTTCCTGCTGCTGTTAAAGAGAAGGTTGAGGCCAAACTCAAGGGGCTCAAGGATGCCATCTCTGGTGGATCAACTCAGAGCATCAAGGATGCAATGACTGCTTTAAATCAGGAGGTGATGCAGCTTGGTCAGTCCCTCTACAACCAGCCTGGTGCACCTGGCACTGGCCCAGCACCTGGTGCTGATGCTGGTTCTACCGGTGGAGCTAGTAAGGGACCCGACGGTGGTGATGTGATTGATGCCGATTTCACTGATAGTAAGTGAAGGTTTTGAGGGAAGGCTGTGAGATTGTTTATTTAATGGCGAAAAATTGCATTAAGTACTGAAATAAACTTAATTGCTCTTTTTGCACACATGTTAGGGGCCATGTATTTGTACTGCAGCTTTATATGACTTGCTCACCAATTGTGGAATTTTGATATTAGTGTAGTTAGAAAGCTGGGGTTTTAAGCATGTCTAGTGTTTTGCAACGGTTCTCCGTATCATTTATGGCATATTTATTGTTTTTCCGTGAACAGTAGCATTTTTTTTTTGGTTTTTTCAGAAGAATTAAGCCTAATAAACTAATTAAGATGTTTTTAAATGGTTAGGCTAAGATTGATGATGAAAGCTGCAGAAGCTGCACTGAGATGGAAAACGATTTTGTAGACTAGATTTCTTCTGGCCAATTTTGATTTCGCTTCACTTTCTTTATTTTTGTTGGCAATAAATGATGCTAAATGTAACGGTTTGGAGCTTATGGTCTTAAATTCGATTATTCATTGACTCGCCAAAAATAAGATGATTTTGGTTGTGCTAGTTTTGATTCCATATAAATTCATTATATGAGAATTTCATCCGACAAATAATAAAGATTTTGAATTAGTGAAATTAATTGCAATATCATAAAATTGTTTTAAACATCGAATAGATTCAATAACACGAGGATGTGGAAATTATTTTCTTATAAAATAATAAATCTTTCACCATCAATTTGATCTTGTTTATCGTTGATTTTGAGATGTTCTAAATATTTTACCATTCAATTGATGGTGTGTTTTTATTAAAAGGGAATAAGTTTAGGGGTTCCAAATTTAATTAATTTCATTTACATTTGGAAATTATCATCTCCTCATAACTTAATTTGGACAATATTAATATTCAGTTGAAAAATTAATATCTCGTAAATAAAGGTGTAAAAATCAAAAGTATCCTAATTGGTTTAAATTATATCTCATATTAAGAATTAAGTTTAAACACCGTCGTTGCTGGTCCCAAACCTCGATGTGAAAAGTAAAGAGTTGCGTTAGATAGTCGATAGTCAGCGTAAAACTTGTTGAAATAAAATCATGACATGAATCTTTTTAAACATTGTGTAAGTGCTATGACTTCCTCTCAAAGCGATGCACTGTATAATCTGAATATAGTGAAATTGTGCAAGGGTTGCTACATCGGTGCCCTGGTGTAGCGTTAAATAAGTAAGGGTTCTCACATTACAAATAGATGCATATAAGAAAGTTAATCCATGAAACTAATAAAACTAATATTATGCTAGATTCTTGAAATATAGATAAGAGTTTGAAAGATAATGTGTAAAAATTAATAGAGTTGGATAAAATTATAGCCCTAAAGATTATTACTGATATTAAGATTTTTAATATTATAAGTGTTTATGCTTCTCAAATAGGTTTAAATATAGGGTGTGAAAATAAATTATGGAATGACTTAGAAGATTTAATACAGATGATACCTATTGAACAAAGAATTTTTATTGGAGAAGATTTAAATGGACATGTCGACAGAGTGGTAGAAGAATTCAGAAATATTCATGATAGCTACAATTTTGGAGTGACTAATGAAGAATGTAGAGTCATTTTAGATTTTGCTTTAGTGTATGATTTTGTTATTACAAATAGTTTATTTTAGAAAAGAGATGGGCAACTTATTACTTATAAGAATAGATCTTATAAAACACAAATTGATTATTTTCTTATGAGAAGAGGAGATCTTCGAGACTGTAAAGATTGTAAGGTCATTCCAAGTGAGGACTTAAGTATCAAACATCGATTATTAGTTCTAAATTTTAAGATGAAGAGTTGTAAAATAAAGAATATTATGACTCATCATCGTAGAATTAGATGGTCTAAGAGACACATAAAATTATATTTATGAGCAAAATTCAAGATCTTAAAACTTGAGATTTTCATGAAGAAGCAAATGGTATGTGGGGATAAAATAACAAACACTATTAAACCAGTAGAAAAAGATGTACTTAGAGAATCAAAAGAAAAAAGTTTCTACAAATAAAAATAATTGGTGGTGGAATAATAATGTGTAAAAAAAGATACTTATAAGAAAACATGTTATAAAATTTGCTTTAAATGTAAAAGCTTAAAGAACTACGAAACACGGGGAGTCTAAAAGAACAATCTGTGACGCTAAAAATTCTGTTTTTAATGATCTTTATAACATATTAGATATTAAGGAGGGTGAAAAATATATTTATAAACTAGCCAAACAAAGAGAAAAATAAAAGTAAAGATTTAATTCAAGTAAAGTATATTAAAGATGAAACTCAAAAAGTGCTTTTCTTAGAAAAAGATATTCAACATAGGTGGGTAAGTTGCTTTGATAATCTTTTTAATAAAGTTTCTGAAAACACAATCGATCTTAGTGATCTTAATATTTTTAATAATAATAAAACGTTTCATTTTTATCGTCACATTAGTAAAAAAGAAGTTAAGGAGACTTTAAGGAAAACCAAGGGTGGAAAGTCTGTAGGACCTGATGATATCCCAATTGAAGTGTGAAAATTTTTAGGAGATTTGTGAGTTTCTTGGCTTACTAAACCCTTTAATAATATTTTAAAAACTAAAAATATGTCTGAAGAGTAGATGAAGAGTATTTTGGTCCCCATTTTTTAAGAATAAAGGGAATGCACAAGAGTGTGCAAATTATAGAGGAATTTGGTTGATGTGTTATACTTTAAAATTATGGGAGGGGGTAATTGAACATAAGTTAAGACGTATTACTAACATTTCTCATATACAATTTGGATTTATGCTGGGCGGGTCTACTATGGAAGCTATACATTTGGTGAGAGGTTTGATGAAGAAGTTCAAAGAAAATAAGGATGATCTACATTTGATTTTTATTGATTTAGAGAAAGCTTACGATAAGGTTCAAAGAGATATCCTTTGTAGAGTTCTTGACAAGAAAGGTGTTGATATGAGTTTTATTCAAGTCATTAAAGATATGTATACCAGGGATGTTACTTGTGTTCGAACTGAAGGAGGATTGACCAACTATTTTCCTATTTCTATTGGATTACATCAGGGATCGGCTTTATGCCCATATCTTTTTGCTTTAGTTATGGATGGTCTTTTTGGACATCTACAAGAGGATGTACCTTGGTGTAAATTTTTTGCCGATGATATCTATCTCGTGGATAAGACAAGAGAAAAATCCCAGGAAAAACTTAAATTATGGAGGTCTACATTGGAGTCTAAAGGCCTTCATTTGAGTAGAACTAAAACTGAATACATGGAATGTAATTTTAATAGTAGTAGCTCTAGTTGCATAAGTGTTACTTTAGGTGATCAAATTATTAGAAGATAAGAATGATTTAGATATCTCGGGTATGTTGTTCGAAGTGATGGTGATATAGATGGGGATGTTAATAGTAGAATTCAACTTGGTTGGTTGAAGTGGAGGAATGCTTCGGGCCTTTTGAGTGATAGAAAAGTACTTCATAGACTGAAAGGAAAATTTTATAAGAGGGTGGTGAGACCTAAAATGCTCTATGTTGCTGAATGTTGGCCTTTAAAAGAGAAGCATAATACTAAGTTAAGTGTGGTCGAGATGAGAATGATTAGGTGGATGAGTGGCTTTACACTTAGAAGCAAAATGCGAAATGAATATTTTCATGATAGGGTTAGTGTAGCTCCAGTGACAGACAAAATTAGAGAGAGTCGTCTTAGATGGTTTGGTCGCATTAAACGTCGACCATCTGATGATCTGATTGGGAGAGTAGATGTTTTAGATTCGACGTATGCTAATCAAGACAGAGGTAGACCTAGAAAGACTTGAGCTTATTGTATAAAAAATGATCTTAATTTATTAGAACTAAATAAAAACATGACACTAAATAGGACGCAATGGAGAAAAAAGATTCATGTAGCTGACCCCACGTGTGGGATTAAGGCTTTGTTATTATTGTTGGATTAAGAATTAAGTTTATGGATCATGAAATTGAGTATTATCTCTTATGTATCATAATGATTATATTTTTTATACATAAATGTATATTTTTAATGAATAAACTCTATATTTATTCTAGATCCAACTTAGTGATGTATCTCATATAAAGAAAATGTGTATACATAAGCATTATGTCATGAGTAGAAACATTTTACAAATTAATATAGAAAAGATCATCAGATAATATATCATACTCAAAAAACATAGATTTGTAATTTACTTAAAGCTTAAATTTGTACAAAGTTAAGGGAATGACACAAAGTTATCTTAAAGTTGAAACTAAACTTATAGAAAAAATAGGTACATAAGAAGCCTTCGTTAATTCCAAAGTAAAACCACTATTAAGTACAAGATAACATGTTCCATTAGCTTTCACGTGAGCACATCTAGTTTTCTGAATAGATGTGTTGCTGCTCACTTCCCACTGGTTTCCTTAGATTTTACATATGTTGTAAGGTATTGCAAATATAAATTGTATAGCTAGAATCAATTCACCAAGTGTTATAAATAATGCCATATTAGATTCATAAAAGACAAATGAGATTGTCTTATTTTTTTTTGTCAAGCCAACATTGAATTTGTTGCAATCCTTCTTCATGCGCCCCTTCTTTTTACAGAAGAAACACTCAATTTATTTTTTTTATTTTAGCTTGAGGTGGTATTTTACCTTTTGCTTTCTTCTTAATTTGGCTTTGACTCTAGTATCTTTTGTGTGTCGCTACTATTGCACTCACCTATTTTCATAGCGAAACTCTCTCTTGAACACACATGGTCATATATTTATTATTTGACCTTTTCTCTATATATTTGTTATAAGATATCATAAATGGATCATATTATTATGGAAGGGTGTTCAAAATATGGTGCACATTAAAAAAAACTAACATATCAACCTCAAGAGTTCAATTGAGTTGTAATGTCCAACATTTTCATAATGTGCTCCCACACAGCTTTAATTCCAATTAATTTCAGGGATAATAACTCCATTATTATGACACTAGCAAGAGTTTTATCTGAAGTACTGAATTTTTCATTAATTGTCTTTATTAGCTTTTTACTATTGTTATGCCAATCAACTGAATCATGTATACCAAACTATATATATTCACTTTTATTAAAATCAAACTGAGGTGAGACCTAATTTTCATAAAGTGTGATATCATCAATACTGATGGTTTCAATAACTGTAGAGGGTTCATCTTTCCTAATAGCATAATCAACGTCCGTCGACTTAAATAAAAAAGAATTCTCTCTTTTCATATTTTAAAGATTTGAATTTCACACTTAATATCAAATATGTTTACTACTTTTATAACATCAAAAATTAAATAAATAAAAAACATACTTATTATAAAAAATAGATTACGCTAACAAACATAGATAAGGACTTACCTGAAGTTAACAAAACATGTCATTTTAGTCAAAATAAATAAAAATGACACTCTTACGTTTATTTATGATAACTACGATATGAATTGGCTTTAGAAATTTGAATATATAAATGGATTTCTATGTTATACAGAAGCTCTTAATACCATCATTTTCTTCTAAACGATAAATAACAAAATGGAATCCTCTTAAGGAATTCATCTAGGATATTTGCATCATTTTGTTAAGGGGAAAAAAAAAATAGAATTAATTTTATGCAGGATCAAAGAGCAAATATCAAATAAAATGACAATGCTCAAATCTCAAAAGAAAATGTACAAAATTCATATTTCTATCATGCAATAATAAATTGAGCTTTTCATTGTTGCATTTTATAGAAATAAAAATATAAAATTAATTGTTGAATTATAACCTTATTTTTGTAAATCAACAATCTGTAAATTCAAGATCAAATGGCTAAATAAAACAACAAAAACCATAAAATAATGTTGTTGATATATAATGCCAAAATTTTCAGATATTTGTGTTTTATACAAAGTCACAAATGGAAACTTAAATCATGAATTTTGACAATTTCAATCCTATCAAAATCAAGATAGAGGTGTAGTTAAACTTGCTCTGATACTAAATGTGAAGCAATTTTGTTTGCCTTAGATTCCATTCAATAAAATATCTCTAAATCAGAATGTTATCCAACAATTAATAATAATATACAAAATTAGATTCTTAAATGACTGAAACTCATTTCAACCTTATAAATTGTTTCAAACAATGAATCGATTCTATAACAATAACGTGGAAATTAATTTCTATAAGTAACATATCTGTGATCAAAGATTTGATCTCCCTTATTATCGATTTTGAAATCCTTTAAACATTTTTCTCTCTCTAATTGATGGTGTATGCTTTTCTTAAGACAGATAAGTTCAGAGAGCCCGAACTTAATTAATTTCATTTTATTTATGCTCATTGACGTCATGAAATGTTGCGGTGAAGTAAGTTGGCCGAATCACGAAAGCATCCACGTAAAGTAATAATGCGTTAAAGAGTACTGCGTATCGATCCCATGAAGAATGACATGAATACTATTTTGATGGGTAAATCTCTAGTTTAATAACGTCTAAAACTAGTTTAGCATGATTACAAACAAGAGATGATTTTCTAAAATCCTACTGGAAAAAAAAAAAAAACTAAAGTTAACGAGGTTGGAAAACACAGATAAGGATATAGAAATCTTATAGTTCTTCAAGGGATATGATGCTCGCGCTCTCATGATTTAGGTATTGTGGTGGTTCATAGTCTTCCTAGACTTTCCTCTACGTGATAGTTGTCAACCGGTAAAAAAAGTCGTTCTTATGCCTATGCCTAGGTCAAAAGAAGGTTAGACTCCATGAAGTTGAGGCTTTCTTAATCCCCATAGCATCCCACGGATTTGTTCTGATCCTCTTTCTAAGTTGCAAAACTTGAACAGAATATGCATATTCTTACCTGAATTTATAGTTAACAATTTCAATCCTCTGCGCAATGGGTAGGAGTCAAAGATCACGAAATCTGTTAAAATTCTAGTTGACCAGATCATGAGTAAATTAAATTCTATGTTTAACTTAATAACTTAAGCCCTGGTTCCTCAGGAAAATGATATAGGGAAAGAAATCAATCGAGAAAATCAAGAAATCATATCCCATGAATCACAAAGGCGTGAAACAAAAATTGGCTACGCATGATAGAAAGAACACCGAAAAACATTCCAACGAAATTATTGTTGGAAATAAAACTGAAAGTTAATAACTTACAAAACAATTTTTTCACTCGTCCATAGCAGCAATTCTCTCTCCCATATAATAAGATCTCAATATACGTAAGCAAATATAAGGAAATATGTAAGGAAAACCCATAGGAACTCAATCTAAAGAGAGGAAGAGAAAACCTAAGGAAGAAGCTATTCAAAACCTCACTTCTACTCTTCAGCCATTTGCGGATCTCTCCTCATCCTTTAAATGCCTTAAAAGTGCATTTATATAGCAAAATTCATAAGTTTAGCAAGAAAAATTCTTGCTAAAATTGGCTCCCGTTCTCTCTGCGTGGTCACACCAAATTGCGGCATGGTCACGTCGAATTGCTGCGTGGTCGCACGAGATATCTTGATTAGACGACGTAGTAACGACCGATCCCGGGGAGGTCATGTCGGGCCTCTAAATTTTTGGCATGGTCACTCCCGTTTATGGCTTGGTCACGTTGCTGGTGATGATACGGTGATGTGGTCAACCTTTTCCAATCATGGTTATGCCACTTCCAAGTGTGGTTACATCGCTTTTGGCTATTTTTCCTGGTTTTTCTCATCTTGAAATACAAATATTCAACACCTATAACCTGCACAACATTAATAACAACTTTCCAAAAGTATAATTCCAAGATAAATGGGTAAAACAATAGATAAAATGTAGGATAAAAAGCATGTGAAATCACCTAAAATTGACTCATGTCAATACCCCAAAACTTTCCTCATTACTTGCCCCTATGAGAATATAATTGATACTCCTATAGGTTTCAAAATTATTCAACTTATTTATCAAAGTCAAATAAAAGTGTTTAAGCGGTCAATTATTTTTAATGTTTAATAGCTTTATCTTTTCCTTAATTCTCTTTGCTCTGCCCTAGGAAATCCCAAAGATTCTTAAATTGGTGATATTTAAAATATTTTCACTAACCTCTATTGTTTTAAAGAAATTTCAGTGGAACTAGTCAAACTAATCCTACTTAACATTTTTCTTGAATATCATTAGATAAGTTTAATTAAATAATCATGGAAAAGTCTCATAACTTAAGTTCTAATAGAAACCTTCCTAGCCACCAAAAGCTTCTTCTTAGAGCTTTTTACCTTTTGTTATTTTTTTTTTCTTTGCCTTCTCTTTTTCTTTTTTTTTCTCCTGAGAATTAATATATCTGGTTAGACAACTTCTTTTAGCTTTTTAAATATTTTGAAAGCCATAAAAATCTAAAAAAATATTTTATTTCATGACACTCCTTCATGTTATCTTTCAGATGAAAGTTAAGACAATATCAAACTAACGAAAAAAACCTAAATAAGACTTAAAAATCTTCTGTCTGCAACTTAATATTTTAATTACACTATTTTAATTATCCTGAGATTTCTGTACTCAAATCTTATTATTAAAATATTAAGGTTACTCTTTCCTAAATGGCATTTATCCTCTTTGAAAAAAAATATTGATAAGCAGGATAAATTAAATAGAATTCCTAACAGGAGTTGCCATATCAATATTTAAACTTTTAATAAGTTATGTGAACTACTTTCATGTTTGTAAAAGGTACATATTTCCCCCCAAACTTAAACCTTTCTAAATCATAGTAACATGTAGTAACCATAAACTCGATAAAAGTAGGCAATTGTAGGAAAGCATAGATACATGAGCAGTCACATGAGTCTCACAAAATATGAATATAGGAAGTCAACGACTGGTATGAAACAAATTTAGCAGTGTATCATCCAAAAAAGAAAAGAAAATAGTGTAGAATAAAAAGAATCTCACTACATATATGACTCTAAAACATATACAACATCTCCTGCCATAGACAATCAGCAGGGACAACAACACACAAAATAACACTCAGACACGCTCCAATAGAGATTCAACAATGCAGTAGCCATCCTAGAAATAAAAGTCATGTAAGATCACCATGGACTACAACACACAGACACATGATACAAGACATCCAACAATGCAAAAGTTACCCACTAACACGACCTCCCAGACTACACTCCACAAACAAAGGGTCCAACCACACAATTATGCCAGAGTCACCTAGCCACTGTCAGTCTCCTCCATCTCCACATCCTCTGAGACATAAAGCTCAAAGGGTGGCACTTTCAAAAAATGCAACTGACAAATGCGATCTATGCACCTTTTGAATGCATCAATACATGTAACCGTATTGCCGCTAGTACCGTCCAACTTAGTGTTGAGTCTGTTAGAGAACATCATGAATCTCTAGCAACATCTCATCTAAACACCTCATCACCTCAGCGTTTGATATGTCGGACTGTGACGCTCCGTGCTGCTGCAAGGAGCTCTCTCCCCTCTCACAAGATGAACCTCGCGCAGAGCCAACATAAGAAAAGAAAGTCCTAGTGATTGCTTTCTATGGTGGCTGTAACTCATCTCCACTCCCTAAAACAACCCTCTCTCTATAACATAAGACAGTGATTAGTGAGGGGTGCCCTAATCCTACAGTGGTCCAACCACTAGCAATGTGAGTGATGGACTAGTGGAGCACTATTCCTACCTCTATCGACCTACCTTTTTGGATACAGAAATTTACGGCTACCATATCCCTAGTGACTTCAGTAAGAATAGTGGTGAGAAGAAGGTGGGTCAGAGTGAAATAGTGCTAAATATGTAAAATAGGGTTCAAATACGTTAGGGGAAAGTTCACTAGGGACTCTCCCTCATACCCAGAGTGGTTGAACTTCCACTAACCAATGCCATAAGTCAGGTATGCTATAATCTCCTGGTAGTTAAAATAAAGCAAATGCTCAAAATCATAAAAGGGCATGTCTGGGAAATGGAACATGTCTCCCCTGTATAAAATTTCAGCCATCCAGAGATTCTTATGGATTCATGTAGAATTCACAGATTAGTGGGACAATAGTGGAGGTAATAACATAACGAAGGCTCTCCTACCCAAGTTTATCTATCTCGAACGTAAACCTCTCACCAGGCATTTGGAATACTCATTCTGGGATAAGCTTTTTCCATACCATAATGATTTCATGCTGTTGTTATGCTGTGTAGTTTACAAATCTGGTCCGATCAAAGCAAAATCCCCCTTTCCTCTTATTTTAGGTGTCATGAAAAAACATAGACCAACACAAACAAAGTGGTGGCTAAGAAATATGGAATATGCTGGCAAGAAATGAAATATTTGTCAAAAATATCATAATGGGCTTGAAAACAAGTGCTTATTATAAAACTTGTAGTGGTGGTCGGAAATGTGCATGATCTACAAGAAAAAAAAAAAGACTTGCGAAAAACCAGATCTAAGGATAAAACATTACCCAAACCAAATAAAGCTTACCCAATCTACCCGAATATTACCTATTTATTGAGGGAAAGACTTCTTCGGTGACCTAGGAGACTGAGGGAGTGCTGGAAGGATGCTTAAAAGAAGGAGATGAGAAAAAGAGGCACTATAGTTTTGTTCGGGGGCTTAGGGTCCATTTGGGGCCCCTTTTTTTGAGCACCCAAACAACCAACTTCTTCCATTTGGCTCCCAACTTTTTCACTTTGGCTCCCAACTTCATGAGGGGAAAGTGGGTTGCGGGATGGACCTCACGGACTCAGCTTTTGCCTTGCTAATATTCCAAATTTCCCCTCACCTCGTTTTGCCTTAGCGTTCCTCATGTTCCCGAGCCATCTCTCCATCTCGCTTGGCGTTCCCAACCCCAATGAATTGAGGAAGCAAGAGGTAGGTAATCATAAACCCATCTTCTTCCCTTGTTTTCAACCTCTCTTTGCCGCTGCGTTGAATTCGAGAGAGAAGGTCAAGATCTTTGAATAGTGAAGTAATAGATTGTGATAATGTGAGGCACAAAAGGTAGCTTGATTTATGAGTGGCTCCTCCTCATGAATGGTAGGTTGATCAGTGAGCTTGTGAAGGATGAATGAAGAGTTTTTTTGGGTGCAAGGGATTCGATAAGGTAGCTTGAAATTTTTTATGGATGAATAACCTTCTTTATGTTCTTGGATTAGATCATGTAGCATGCTTACAACTTTATAAGAATCAAATTTAAAGTTTTATAAATGTCTATCTAGTTATTTACTTTAACAAACTCTAGAATGATATAATAGTTGATTTTTATTTATATCTAATTTTTAGAAGCATTGTGATAGATGATCTGACATGTTTCATAAAGCTTGCAATATACTAATATCTTTACAAAAGCTTTAGTCATTCAATTGTTTGAATTTTTAATATGGCTCTGTTTGGCATAATTATATCTACACTCAAACCAAAGATTTAGATATAAAAATAAATATAAAAAGAATGACTTAATGCCCTGTTTTTTGAAATTATTTTCAAATTCTTAATCCCAAGGAAATTGAATGATGAGTTAAATGAAGTAGACGAATTTTTGTTTGGTATAGTGAAGTTTACATGAAGTGTTTTTGTGAGGAGAGATTGATGTTTTTACATATGACTACAATCTTCATCATTAATCCAAAGGAAGGTCTAGTAGAGTTATGAAATTGGTATCAAATTTATTATCACATCATCATGCAAACTATTGTTAGAAGTTAACTTGATCAATAAGAATTTTTTTTAATTAATTATGCAATCTAAACATAATTTGGTAGGTTATGATTCTAGCCAGCAATAACATAACTTACATAACCATTAAAGTTTAAAACTACATCTTGATATTTGATAGGAGATCATGCATTTTGAAAATTTTCAAGTTGGATCAAAGATTTTAAAGATTCCTTTTGAAATATTTAAGTATCCAATTTTTAAATAGTCAAATTTGTTAAATAAAAATTGATTGTCCATGTTTGATATTTTGAAGAGGTGTTACTGAATAATCGTAGGTTGATAGGAAACATAAGCTTAAAAAGAAATAGTTTTCATTCAATGAATATATGAATCAAATGTATGATCAAAATCAAATTAAGAATTATTAATAAGATAACTATGTTGCGCATTAGCATTATGCAAAGTTATAAGTCTTTGAGGTAAACAATATTTTCCTTTAGAGTATTTTATTTCTATCTTTTTTTTTATTAAAATTCATAGTAAGAAATTTGGGATAGCATGTTAAGGTGAAGAAATTTATTGTTATGAATAAAATTGAGAAATTTGAGGGTCTTAAAGAAGCTTATAACTGGGGAGATGTTAATTGTTAAGGTGAAAGTTTTGGGTTTTTTATGTTGTTAATGTTTGCTTGATAGTTTAATATGTTTAACTTTTTTAGCAATGCAAGATGAAATGCTATTTGTACGAGTTTTGATTTGCTTTTAAATGGTATCCCTTTACCTTGCATCTTTATATTTTATTACAAGTGGAATGTCTTCTAGTTTAATGAGTCTCATTGCTTAAAAAGAAAATTTACTGAGTTATATTATTCATGAGTCAGATTGGTCATTTTAACCATTTCCTACTTTCTAATTGATGTTACTGTTTTGTTTCATGGCTTTGTTTATTATAGTAATAAAATGAATAATAAACCTAAAGAGGTTGGTACACTTGAGTTGTGAGAAAAAGAAACAAAAACAATATTTTGCGAGCTTTTTCTTAAAGAGGTTGAATGGGGAAATAGACCTACGACCTATTTCAATAAGGAAGGGTGGCAAAATATTATAAGGAATTTGAAGGAATGTACAAACACAGAGTATGACAGGTTGTAAATGAAGAACAAATGAGACCAGTTGAAGAAGGATTGCAAAATTTAGAAGAAATTGAAAAGAGGATCTTCGGGTCTGGGTTGGGATCCAGTGAAGTGAACAGTGGATGCACCCAAGGAGTGGTGGGTTGAAAGACATGCGGGGAGCATTGTTTATAACCTTCATTATTTTGTCACTTTATGGTTTATTCTTAATTGGGTTTTTATCATTTTCTATGTAAGTGGTGCCCACTGCAAAGAAGTTTAAGATTTCTGGAATTGAGCTTGAATTGAAATAGAAGCTCGACTGCATGTTGGGGGGGGGGTGGCGGGTGGTTGCAACGGCGAACTATGCATATAGCTCAAGCTAGGCAGG
Source organism: Phalaenopsis aphrodite (assembly GCA_003013225.1). Lineage (NCBI taxonomy): Eukaryota > Viridiplantae > Streptophyta > Magnoliopsida > Asparagales > Orchidaceae > Phalaenopsis > Phalaenopsis aphrodite. Next base: position 182,210 of record NEWO01000487.1, read on the forward strand.
GTTTGCTGACAATGCCATGAAACTTGGACCCCTGGAGGTTCAGGTGATTTTATTAAAGTCCCAAGCCCTGAGCAGAACACATATGAGACTATTTCCCGTTTCAACGGTCTGAGGGTTGACAATAAAAGAAAATCTGGTGCTTGTTTCTTTAGAAACGACATCTCCCGGCTAGTTTCTACTTATAAACCAGAATGTCGGGCTTCTAATTCAACCACTATCAAGGAGGCACTTGAAATCCTCAGCACTTCAGCCAAAATTTGTGCAGATTAAGATTTGTATCTATTTACATTAGAATTGATAGATGACCCAGTCCGTAGAGATATCTTTCTGAAGATGCTAGTCACCCGCAGAGTGTCATATATTCAATGTTTTTATGATCGCTTGAACATTTGAGATTTTTTATATTTTTTATCACTAGAATATTTCTACTACATTATCTTTTTTTGTCTAGAGTTATATGTGTTAAATCTATTGTACCTTCCTAATTATATGCAAATGTCTCTTTTTTTATGTCTGAAAGTCTCATGTAACTAATCAACATTGAGGGTTTACCTTTAGGGATACCGATCATCGTGGATGTAAGTAGAAAAAGACAGATAGTGTTCAACATGAATTCCTGACTGCTATATTCTTGATCTACAAGTACTACAACTAGTACATTGATCAGTAGCCATGCATGAAATCTTCATATGTTGGTGACAAATGGGTTGGAGAGTTACTTGCGGAGCACCCAACAAGATTTAGTAATATGTTTTGAATGAGTCAGGAAGTATTTATCAATCCTCTAGAAGTACTCGTAAGAGCTCATGGACTTCATGGATCTTTGAGGACCACTACACGTTAGGTACCACAATAAACTGTTCATATTATCCCAAAATGAGTCCATGCGAGAGGCGATGAAGCGATTTAAACACTCCTCCAAAACAATAAATAGGTACATCTCAATCAGATTGAGCATACTTGTTAGTCTTTCCACTCATGTCATCAAGCCCTCAAATCCTAAGTTCGAGCGGACACCCGCTGAGATATCACAGGATGTGCGATATATGACCTTTTTTAAGGTAATGTCTCAGGAGCAAAATATTTAATTTTACTAGAGTTTACAATGTTATGTTGAAACAAACATTAACGCAATCATGACTGCATCAGCGTGATTGAAGGAACACATATTGACACATGTAACCCAAATAATGATAAGGTTGCATTTATTGGCCTTTGTGGTATCCCCTCCCCAATGTAATGGTCGTACGCGACTTCAACATGTGTTTCACTTTTGTTATGGTAGGTTGAGAGGAAAACACACATAATAATCAAGTTTTTAAATCTGCGCCCCAAAATACCAATACCAACTTTCCACATCCATCTGCAAGTATACACGGGTTTGAGCCCATGTAAGCTTAACTTGAATCTCTATACTAATTGTTCAATTTATAAGGAAAATTCTACTTGGTCGATGTTGGTTACCCATTGTAGCGAGGGAATCTAAAGCCCAAAATACCAATACCAACTTTCCTACTAGTTCTCCAAGCAGGTACAAATTGTGTTTATTACAATGACTCTCCACAATTACATTAGAAGACACCATTCTCGTAGCAATATCGACTTTTAATTGGTGGAGGAGGACCAAGAACATGTACCTGCAAAAGCCTTTTGAGTACCATCTAGATCAGTCTTAGACACAAGAGGAGAATGATGCTTCCACCACATGTATTGTAGACAAGAAAGGCACAAGCGAGATGGTAGAGCTGAGGGAATAAATAACTGATGAGGTAGTAGGCGTATGATTCGAAAACTTCAAATTTTATTATCTGAAGTTTATTCAAATACCATAGTTTATTTAAAATGGTGGTATTATTATGTTTGGTCAAGTGCAATTTGTTTTTTCCTTGGTATTCCTTTGTCTAGATGATGTTACTCAAATATGCAATTATGTCAAAGTAGTTTATGAATGTATAGAAAACATTATCTTACATTTAATGTAGCATTTTATTTAGTAACTTTGGTGATTTGGGCAGGTTATGTTCAATACTTAATTTGGTGATCCCGAGGCATCATGTTTATGTTGAAGGTTTATAATCAGCTTAGGCATGGATGATTATGTGATTAGTAAACTATGATGGAGAATTCCAGTTGAATGATGGCTTTATTTTCTACTGCAACAGTTTTCATAATATTTGAAATATTGTGCTTATGCTTCTGCTTATTTTGAAGGTCATTGGACATATTCAAACATGCTTAAATGCGGGTTTAACTTGTTTTGCATAATTTAATGAGGAATGTCATTCTTATTTCTTTTTTATTTATTTTTAGGTAATTTAATTTTTAAAAAATAAAGCTTCATATCTATCTAGCAACAAGTTCATTTGTGTACATAAGATATTCAAATGCTGATATGCAATTTTAAAAAGAACCTAGTATTTTTGAATAAATATTTGGGTATGAAGTTTGTTAGTTCATGGCTAATATGTTCACTACCAAAAATATGAACCCGTCATGCTAAAATTCCTTGTTGACAGAAAATTTATACAAAAAACTGGCACCTTGCTGCATTTTGAGCTATCATTATTATGAACCAACTTTTAGTTAATAGTAGAGGAATCCGATGTGGTCAAATATCTAACTTCTTGATGTTTACAAACAAGGGCTTATCACCTATCCTTATTTTTGGTGGAGAAAGGTGTCTTTTTCATTGGTGAATTGTGTGGGTTTCTTCTTAACAGATGGTAATATATTTTTTGAACTTTAGCATTCAACTATTGGACTCATTTCCAGTTTAATAGTAACACCATTCAACCTAAATTGAGATGGAAGGTCGTTTTATTAAGCAAGTGCTGGCTCTGATTATCATATAAAGCTTTAGTTTGTAAACACGCACTCCCTTAAGCAATTGTCTATATGAGATGGAAGGTCATTTTGTTAAGCAAGTGTTGGCTTTGATTATCATATAATGCTTTGTTGTGTGTAGTTATACTTTTAGCTCATGAAATATATTTTATAAAGTTTCATATGCTCAAAGTTGTGTACAAAAGACAAAGTTGAGTTCTTATATAAATTTTATTGTGTCAATTCTCACGAGCCAGTTCTAAAATGAATCTCATGGTTTGAATTAATATTTGGTTCAATAAATGCCTCCATAACTTTCTTTGTTGTTAGTGGAGAAAAGGTTGCTTTAGCTTATGTTATAATATTGAATGAAGTTCCATAAGTTCCATACAAAATATATGGTTCCATAAAGCATTCCATTAGTACAATTATGTTATGGTGATTCATAGTTACCCTATTCATGTGCCATGGCGATTATGTAGCTTGGATGGCCCTTGACTTCTAGGGCAACCGCTGCTTCATTGAAAATTTACTTGTAAATGTTTATGGTATCATGTGAGGGATGAATAAATTTTTTCTATCGTTGAATGGAATGCTTATTATAACCTAACAAGTATGGAATGACTTGGACTAGAATTTTTTTTCTGTTAGTGATGCGTTGAGGGGTTCAAAATGGATTTTTGGGTTTTTAATTTGAGTTGTCAAGATGATCCACTCTCACCTTATTATAACCTAGTTTATGCTGATGTTACCATTTCGTGTAAGAATGTAGTGAAAAGGGCTTGTGGGACACTGAAGGAATTTTTGGACACTTTGTGCATGATGCTGGATAAGTTTAAGTGTATGTTTTTTTTTGAAATTAGGTTAATTGCTCTATGAAACATTGGGCTCATGAGTTTATATGCTTTAACTTGTCTGTGTTACCTCTCAAATATTTCAGGTTACTATTTTTACACAGTGAAGGAAAGCAAATTCAATTTGAGGATGCGATGACAAAAAAAAATGAAGATTACTTACTAGACTAATAATTTTTTATAATTTTGTGGTCGTATTAATTTATTGAAATGAACTCCATTTCTATTTATGAATTATAGGTTCTTAAAATGAAAACTAGCACCCAAATACTACTTGAAATGTGCTTTAATAAATTTTTGTAGCCTGGTGAGAAGTAGATCTTTAATTAGGTCAGTTGGAAGAAGTTGTGTGAACTTAACTTTGTTAGAGAGTTGAGCTTTAGAGAGCTTCTTGATCTTGCTAAAATAATTTGCCTGAAACTTTCGATTAAAATCTAAGCTAGATCTTCACTATGGAAAATTTCCATGCAAAATAAATATTGTAAAGGAGTGCATCCTATACTCATTTCTATAAAAGTTGGGGACACTCTAGTGTGGAAGGGGTGGCTGAAAGTTAAAAGAAAAGCTAAATCTTTTATTTGTTTGAATTTTGAATAAGGAAGTTTATCCTTTTGAAGGGACAATTGGTTCATGGAAAAACATTGCTCTAGTGATGGAGGTTTAATAAGTGAAACCTATGTTTATGATTGTTGAATGGCTAACTATTGGCACGTGAATGTTTTAAATAATTTGGTTAATAGTGCTACTACTAACACCATCTCTGAGATCTCTAAAGAGTCTTTCATTTGCGGTTCATAATCTATGAAAAGGTGGTTACAGGATCTTGCTCTGATGATTTCTTGCCTGGAAGTGTTGAGATTGAACATAGATGCTAAAAATATACGTTCACTTGTTTTTGCTAGTAAAAGACATGTCAATGTTTCACTGAAATTTTTGAAGCATTGAGAAGGATTCGTTTGTTGCTCATATGCTCTCCATGGCAAAGGGAATAATTCCTTAGGATTATTTCACTGCATTGCATGGAGTCTTGTCTTCAATTTTAAGTTTTTTTCATTTATGTTAAGATTACAAATTATGTATTTTGTTCTCGTGCTTGCTATGGTGGAGTTACTTATATATCAATTGCGAGCATTCTTCTGAGATCTAAAAGCATATTTTGTTACTTTCTGATTAGAAGTGCTTGCTTGTTTTTAATGTGCTCTTTTCGCCAAAAAAATATATCTAATGCTAATAAAAACTTGAGACATCTTCAATATTTAAATCGTACTGTAATAAATCTCACTCAGATAACAAGATCTCTTTGCAGTCTATCATTTGCAGTTCATACTCTATAAGCAGGCAGTTTGGGGAGTTGGAACATATGAGCGAGTTGCACAAATTAAAAATACATTTTCTCGAAAATGTGAAGGATGCTACAANAAATCTAAGCTAGATCTTCACTATGGAAAATTTCCATGCAAAATAAATATTGTAAAGGAGTGCATCCTATACTCATTTCTATAAAAGTTGGGGACACTCTAGTGTGGAAGGGGTGGCTGAAAGTTAAAAGAAAAGCTAAATCTTTTATTTGTTTGAATTTTGAATAAGGAAGTTTATCCTTTTGAAGGGACAATTGGTTCATGGAAAAACATTGCTCTAGTGATGGAGGTTTAATAAGTGAAACATATGTTTATGATTGTTGAATGGCTAACTATTGGCACGTGAATGTTTTAAATAATTTGGTTAATAGTGCTACTACTAACACCATCTCTGAGATCTCTAAAGAGTCTTTCATTTGCGGTTCATAATCTATGAAAAGGTGGTTACAGGATCTTGCTCTGATGATTTCTTGCCTGGAAGTGTTGAGATCGAACATAGATGCTAAAAATATACGTTCACTTGTTTTTGCTAGTAAAAGACATGTCAATGTTTCACTGAAATTTTTGAAGCATTGAGAAGGATTCGTTTGTTGCTCATATGCTCTCCATGGCAAAGGGAATAATTCCTTAGGATTATTTCACTGCATTGCATGGAGTCTTGTCTTCAATTTTAAGTTTTTTTCATTTATGTTAAGATTACAAATTATGTATTTTTTTCTCGTGCTTGCTATGGTGGAGTTAATTATATATCAATTGCGAGCATTCTTCTGAGATCTAAAAGCATATTTTGTTACTTTCTGATTAGAAGTGCTTGCTTGTTTTTAATGTGCTCTTTTCGCCAAAAAAATATATCTAATGCTAATAAAAACTTGAGACATCTTCAATATTTAAATCGTACTGTAATAAATCTCACTCAGATAACAAGATCTCTTTGTAGTCTATCATTTGCAGTTCATACTCTATAAGCAGGCAGTTTGGGGAGTTGGAACATATGAGCGAGTTGCACAAATTAAAAATACATTTTCTCGAAAATGTGAAGGATGCTACAATGACTTGCACTACAAAATACATTTCATATTGTTTT
>NEWO01000487.1:189244-209213 GCA_003013225.1 Phalaenopsis aphrodite
TTTTTCTTAGAGATTGATTACAAAGTTGCTTGTCATTTATACTAGCAAGATGGCTGGTGAGCAATTCATTACAATCTCTTTATATGGAATCTGTTGTTCAACATTGTAATTATAATGAGTTGCTTGTTATTTTTGTAGAACAATGAATTCCATATAAAAAGATTATAATGAATTGCTCTCCAGACATCTTTGTTATTATAAATGGCAAGCGACTTTGTAATCAATCTCTAAGAAAAAGCTACAACCTATTTTTAGATTTGTAAATATGTAAGAATTAGGTGGTTTGTATGTAAATGATGCTAAAAAACTAGACTGATAACCATAGTAGCCAATTTCTAATATAGCACAACAACAATTCATCATTTATATCACATCAAATTTCATAATCATGAAGAACTATTTTTAAGACAAACTTCAATTGGAAATAGTAGAATTATAGGTACACATCTCACGTCACAGTGAGTTTCAAGGGAGCAGAAAAGAAGTTTAAAATAATTACAATGTGAATTAACAAGATAATTATACTATTTTTAATATTTACAAGGTACAACTCCCGTGCTAGACTTTCCTCAAGTGATTTTATCCATTCTTGATCAACATCGTCAGGGGAATCCATTGAACCGATATCCAAACGAAAGAAGTGGCATTATTTTGTGATACTCTATGGGCATATATAGAACTTTCTCCCGTAGCTATGTGGCCGACAAAACATTAGTAGGAAAGATTGGAGGCCATAGTGGCAGAGCAGTCGTCGGGATATCCCAAAAATTCTTGAGCTTATGTTTTCCTGGTTGCAACAGAAAAGGAAAGAATAACTAAATATTGTTAGTATGAGAAGGAATAGTACAACAATTCAATTTTGACTCCCACAACAAACCATAACTAAAAACCTCACCTCCGTTTGTATGAAAAGGAATAGTATAGTGCCTTACATTTTGCATACCAAAAGGAAACATAGACATACCATTACCACCACTGGAAAGGTATCAATTTTTGCATGTACAATACACAACAATTCATCCATGCATTGCACCTCCACCATCCTTACCAATTCAACCACCATCACAAAAAAAAAAAAAAAAAAACAATATGAAATGTATTTTTGCAGTGCAAGCCTTTATTGCATTCTTCAAATTTTCCAGAAAATGGATTTTTAATTTGCACAACTCTCTCATATGTTCCAACTCCCCAAACTGCCTGCTTATAAAGTACGAACCACAAATGACAGACTGCAAAGAGATCTTGCAATTAGAGTGAGATTTATTACAATAATATTTAAAAATCGAAGATGTCTCAAGTTTTCATTAGCCTCAGATATATTTTTCTAGTGAGGAGAGCACATGGAAAATAAGCAAGCACTTCTAATCAGAAAGTAAGAAAATAGGCTTTTAGATCTCAGAAGAACACCATAAGAAGCATGAGAACAAAATACATACTTTGCAATTTTAACTTAAACAAAAACAACTTATAATCGAAGACAAAAATCCATGCAATGTAGTGAAATAATCCTAAAAAATTATTCCCTTTGCCATGGAGAGCATATGAACAACAAACGAATCCTTCTCGATTCTTCAAAAATTTTAGTAAAACATTGACATGTCTTAAACAATCATGAAAAATTATTTCCTTTGCCATGGAGAGCATATAAATAACAAACGAATCGTTCTTGGTGCTTCAAAAATTTTAGTAAAACATTGACATGTATTTTACTAGTAAAAACAAGTGAACGTATATTTTTAGCATCGGTGTTCAATCTGAACACTTCCAGGCAAGAAATCATCAGAGCAAGATCCCAAAACCACCTTTTCCTAGCTCATGAACTTAAAATGAAAGACTGTTTAGATATCTTGGAGATGGTGTTAGCAGTAGCACTATTAACCAAATTATTTAAAACATCCATGTTCCAATAGTTAGCCACCCAACAATAAGAAACATGGGTTTCATTTATTAAGCCTCCATCACTAGAGCAATGTTCCTCCATGAACCAATTGTCCCTCCAAAATGATAAATTTCCTTGTTCAAAATTCAAATAAATAAAAGATTTAGCTTTGCCTTTAACTTTCAACATCCCCTTCCACACTAGAGAATCCCCAACTTTTATAGAAATGAGTATAGGATGCACTCCTTTACAATAGTTATTATGCATGGAAACTTTCTACAGTGAAGATCTAGCTTAGAATTTGATCCAAAGTTTCAAAAAAATTATTTTAGCAAGATGATGAAGCTCTTTAAAACTCATCCCTGCAAAAAAGATAAGTTCACAAAACTTCTTCCAACTGACCTAATTACAGATCTGCTTCTCACTAGGCTACAAAAATTTATTAAAGCACTTTTTAAGTAGTATTTGGGTACTAGTTTTCATGTTAAGAACCTATAATGCATAAAAAGAAATGGAGTTCAGCATACATTTCAGTAAAGTAATACAACCACAAAATGATAAAAAAAGTATTAGTATAGTAAGTAATCCTCTTTTTATTTAAGTCATCACATCCTCAAATTGAATTTGCTTTCCATCTCCCTGTAAAAATAGTAAACCCAAGATATTTGAGAAGTAACACAGACATGTTAGAGCCTGTAAACTCATGAGCCCAATGTTTCATAGAGCGATTGAACCAATTTCCAAAGCAAAACATACACTTAAACTGATTTAACATCATGCACGAAGTGTCCTAAAATTCCTTCAGTGTCCCACCAGCCCTTTTCACTAAATTCTTACACACATTGGTAACATCAGCATAAGCTAGGTTATGATAAGGTGAGGGTAGATCACCTTGTTTAATACCAAAACTCGAATTAAAAAAACCCATGAGCCCTCCCACTAATGAGAAAATTGTAGAAATTGCCTTTCAGCCACCTACCAATGATATTGCAAAAATCCATTTTATACCCCTTGCACGTATCACTAACAATAAAAAACTCCAGTCCAAGCCACTCCACATTTGGTAGGTTATAATAAGAATTCCATTCAATGACAGAAAAAAAATTATTCATCCCTCACATGATATCATAAGCATTTACAAGTAAGCTTTCTATGAAGCAGTGGTTGCCCTTGAAGTCATTGGTCATCCAAGCTACTTAATCGCCATGACACATGAATAGGGAAACTCTGTGAATCACCATAACATAATTGTACTAATGGAATGCTTTATGGAACCATATATTTTGTATGGAACTTATGGAACTTCATTCAATATCAAAACATATGGTAAAAGAACATTTTCTCCACTAAAAACAAAGAAAGTTATGGAGGCATTTATGGAACCAAATATTATTTCAAATCATGAGATTCGTTTTAGACCTGGCTCACGAGATTTGACACAATAAAATTTATATAAAAACTCAACTTTGCTTTTTGTACATGACTTTGAGCATATAAAGTTTTATAAAATATATTTCACGAGCTAAAGAGAACTACACACAACAAAGCATTATAAAATTAGCGCCAGCACTTGCTTAACAAAACGACCTTCCATCCCAAAACATTTCATATATATAGAAAATTGCTTAAGGGCATATGTGTTTACAAATTAAAGCATTATATGATAATCAGAGCCAACACTTAACAAAATGAACTGCCATCTCATATTAGGTTGATTAGTGCTACTATTAAACTTGAAATGAGTCCAATAGTTAACTGCTAAAATTCAAAAAATATATTACTATTAGTTAAGAAGAAAGCCACACAATTCACCAATGAAAAAGACACCTTTCTCCACCAAAAATAAGGTTAGGTGATAAGCCCTTGTTTGTAAACATCATAAAGTTAGATATTTGACCACATTGGATTCCTCTACTGTTAACTAAAAGTTAGTTCATTATATTGATAGTTCAAAAAGCAGCAAGGTGCTGGTTTTTTGTATAACATTTCAGTCAACAAGGTATTTTAGCATGATGGGTTCAGAGTTCTGGCAGTGCACATATTTGCTAAGAGCTAACAAATTTATACCAAAACATTTATTCAAAAATACTAGGTTCTTTTTAAAATTGCATATAAATATTTAAATATCATATGTACACAAATGAACTTGCTGCAAGATAGATATGGAAGCTTTCTTTCTTTTGAACTAAACTAGCAAAAAAGAAAAAAAAAGAAACAAGAATGACATTCCTCATTAAAATATGCAAAACAAGTTAAATCCACATATAAGCATATTTAAATATCTCTAGTGACCTTCAACTTAAGCAGAAGCATAAGCATAATATTTCTAATATTATGAAAACTATTGCAGTAGAAAATAAAGTCATCCTTCAACTGGAATTCTCCATCATCATTTATTAATCACATAATCCTCCATGCCTAAGTTGTATATAAACCTTCAACATAAACACGACGACTTAGGATCACCAAATTAAGCATTGAACATAACCTCCCCAAATCATCAAATTTCCTAAATAAAAAGCTACATTAAATGTAAGATGATGCTTTCTATCCATTCATAAACAACTTTGACATAATTTCATATTTGAGCAATGTCATCTTGCTAAAAGAAAACTAACTTAAAGACAAATTGCACTTGATAAAAAATAATAGTACCACCACTTTAAATAAACTACATTACTCAAATAAACTTTAGGTAATAAAATCTAAGTTCTCTAATCATACGCCTACTATCTCATTCTCCTCTCGTGTCAAAGGTTGACCTTGACGGTACTCAAAGGCTTCTGCGGGTACTTGTTCTTGATCCTCCTCTACCAAATGGAAGTTAATATCACTACTGGAATGATGTCTTCCAATTTAATAGTGGAGAGTCATTGTAGCAAACACAATCTGTACCTGCTTGAAGAACTAGTGTGAAGGCATTTCATGGAGTATCACCCATTTCTTTTTCCACACACCAAAAGTTCTCTAAATGACGCCCCATAATGATGAATGTCGTTTATTAAAAATTTCTTTTCTGCCTCGTGTAACGCTGCTTTCACGTACAAAGTTTGGTATGTGATGTCTTATATCAGGAAATGACTTTATATACCATCTCTGCAATGGGTAACAAGCATCAACCAAGTAGTATTTGCCTGATAAATTGAATAATTCATGTGGAGATTCAAGTGAAGCATTACATAAGCTCAAACGCACGCATAGCTGCAGGTGGATTTGGAAAGTTGGTACTGGCATTCCGCATTGCAGATTTAAAAACTTGATTGTCATGTGCATTGCCCTCCCAAACTGCCATAACAAAAGTGAAACACATGTTGAAGTCCCAGACGACCATGAAATTTTGGGTGGGGCTACCACAACGACACATGGTGATGCACAACCTTATCATTATTTAGGATACATGCATCACCATGTGTTTCGTAAATTGCTTCGATGTAGTCCTGGTTGTGTTAATGTAAGGTTCAACATAACATTGCAAAATATAGCAAAATTAAATATTGTATTCTTGTAACATTACCTTGAAGAAGGGCATATATCGTGCATCCTGTAATATCTCTACGGGTGTCCGCTCAAACTAAAGATTTGAGGGTTTGATGACATGAGAAGAAAGGCTAACAAGTACGCTCAATCTGATTGAGAATTACCTGCTTATTATTTTGTTGGAGTGTTGAAATTGATCCATCGCTCCTCGCATGGACTCATTTTGGGATAATATGAACATATTTATTGTGAACACCTCACATTTAGCGGTCCTCAAAGATCCATGAAGTCCGTGAGCTCCTACGAGTACTTCTAGAAGATAGATAAATCCCTTTTGGCTAATTACAAACATGTTACTAAATCTTGTTGGGTGCCTCACAAGCAACTCTTCAACCCATTTGTCGCCAACATATGAAGATGTCATGCATGGCGACCGATCAATGTACGAGATGTAGTACTCGTAGATCAATCATATGACAGTTATGAACATCGTTGTTTGCTTTCTTCTACATGAATCCATGTTGACCGCTATCTGTCTTTATCTACTTGCATCCATGGTGATCAGTATCCCTAAATGTAGCCCTCAATGCTGATAAGTTACATGAGAGTTTCAGACATTAAAAAAAGAGACATTTGCATAAAATTGGGAAGGTACAACAAAGTTAACAGGTACACGCTAGAAAAAAAAGATAATGTAGTAGAAATGTTCTAGTGATGAAAAATATAAAAAAGATCACATATTCAAGTGATCATAAAAATGTCGAATATACGACACTTTGCGGGCGGCTCACATCTTCACAAAGATATCTCTATGAACCGGTCCTCTATCAATTCTATTGAGATTAGATACAAATCTTCATTCGCATAAATTTTGGTTGAAGTACCTAGGATTTCAAGAGCCTCCTCGATTCTAGTTGAATGAGAAGCCCTACATTCTGCTTTGTAAGCAGAAACTAGCTAGGAGATCTTGTTTCTGAAGAAACAAGCACCATATTTTCTTTATTGTCAACTCTCAGATGTTTGAAATGAAAAATAGTCTCATATTCATTATAATCTGGGTTGGAACTTCAATAAAATAACCTAAACCTCTAGGGGTTCCATGATTCATGACATTGCCAATGAACCCTGTCTCGCTTGGGCTACTTGCATAGTTCCCCTTTGCAACCACCCTCCCAAACATGTAGTTAAGCTTCTCTTCCAATTCAGGCACTATTCTATAAATTTTAAACTTCTTTGCAGTGGGAATCACCTACATAGAAAATGATAAAAATCCAATTAAGAATAAATTATAAAGTGACAAAATAATGAAGTTTACAAACAATGCTCACTGTAATTCTTTCAACTAGTACTCCTCGGGTGCATGCACTGTTCGGTTTACTGGATCCCAACCCAGACCCGTAGATCCTTTTTTCAATTCCTTCCAACTTTTTCAGTCCTTCAATTGGTCTCACTTGTTCTTCATTTGCAACCTATCATACTCTTTGCTTGTACATTCCTTAAAATTCCTTATAATATTCTGCCACCCTTCCTTATTGAAATATGTTGTAAGCCTATTTCGCCATTCAATCTTTTTAAGACAAAGCTCACAAATTATTGTTTTTTTTTTCTTTTTTCCACAATGTGGTGTACCAAACTCTTTAGTTTTATTATCCATTTTATTACTATAATAAAACAAAGCCATGAAACAAAACGGTAACATCAATTAGAAAGTAGGAAAGGGTGATAAGTAAATAAGCTAAAATGACCAATCTAACTCACGAATAATATAACTCAGTAAATTTCTTTTTAAGCAATGAGATTCATTAAATTAGAAGACATTTTGCCTGTAACAAAAAACAAAGATGCAAGGTAAATATATATTGTTTAAAGAAAATCAAAACATGTGCAAATAGCAATTCATCATGCATTGCTAAAAAAATTAAACATATTAAGCGGTCCAAGGAAATAATGACAACATAAGAAACCCAAAATTTTCACCTTAACAATCAACATCTTCCTTGTTATGTACTTCTTTAACACCCTCAATTTTCTTAAGTTTAATAATAACAGTAAATTTCTTCACCTTAACATATTAAACGGTCCAATCCCAAATTTCTTGCTATGAATTTTAATGAAACAAGTGATAGAGATAAAATATTTTAAAGGCAAATATTATTTACCTCAAAGACCTATAACTTTGCATAATGCTAATGCACACTATAGTAATCTTATTAATAATCCTTAATTTAATTTTGATCATACAGTTGATTCATATATTCATTAAAGGAAAACTATTTCTATTTAAGCTTATTTTTCCTATCAACCTATGATTATTCAAAAACACTTCTCCAAAATATTAAACATGAACAATCAATTTTGATTTAACAAAATTGATTTGTTTGAAAATTAGATATTTAATATTTCAAAAGGAATCTTTAAAATCATTGATCTAATATGAAAATTTTCAAAATGCATCATCTCTGATCAAATTTCAAGATGTAGTTTTAAACTCTACGTTAGTTATGTAACTTATGTTATTGCTGGCTAAAATCAGAACCTACCAAATTATGTTTAGATTGCATAATTAATTTAAAAAAATTCTTATTTATCAAGTTAATATCCAACAATAGTTGGCATGATGATGTGATGATGTTTTTGATACCAATTTCATAACTGTACTATATCTTCATTTGGATTAATGATGAAGGTTGTAGTTGTATTTTAAAACATCAATATCTCCTCAAAATAACACTTCATGTAAACTTCAGTATACCAAACAAAAATTCATCTACTTTGTTTGACTCATCATTCAATTTCCCAAAAATTAAGAGTTAGAAAATAATTCCAAAAAACACGATATTGAGTCATTCCTTTTATATTTATTTTTATATCCAAATCTTTGGTTTGAGTGTGTATATAACTATGCCAAATAGAGCCTTATTGAAAAGTCAAACAATTGAATTATTAATGTTTTAGTAAAGACATTAGTATATTGCAAGCTTTTTGAAACATGTTAGATCATCTGCCACAACACTTCTAAAAATCACATATAAATGTCAATCAACTATTATATGATTCCAGAGTTTATCACATTATCACGATTTGTTCACTGTTCAAAGATCTCGACCTTCTCTTCTGGATTCAATGCAGCGGTGAAGAGAGGTTGAAAACAAGGGAAGAAGATGGGTTTACGATTACCTACCTTGTGCTTCCTGGATTCATTGTTGGTCGTTGAAAAAGATGGTGCAGAGGCCGCAGGGTCGGGAAAACCTGGTGAGATGTCGAGATGGCTTGGAAACAAGCGGAACGCTAGGGCAAAAAAGTGGCGGGGGGCAATTAGGAATATTAGCGAGGCAAAAGCTGGAGCCTCGGGGTTGATCCCGTGGCCCCCTTTCCTCTTGGTTTCACTTTGTTCGGCCTCAAAGTTGGGAGTTAAACATAAAAACTTAATGGTTTGGGGCCACGTCACTCAAAAGAAGCGGCCCCAAACTAACCCTGAATAAATGCCCCCAGGCAGCGTGGTCATGTCAGTAGAAATCATGGTCTCCCAAAAGTGGGCGTAGTCATAATGACCCCTTCACATCATTACATAAAATTTTCTTACTTCCACCTCCATGTGGACCAACTACTCCATAGTTGGAATGGACACCCAACGAATGATGAAAACATGGAAAAACAAATTGTCGACACATAAACTGACTCAAACATAAAAAAATAGAGAGAAGCACTCATATCAAAGAAAATTATAAGATAACACTTGATTGACTCCCAAAATAATGCTTGATTTAAGATCCTTAACTAGACTAGGCTATAATAATCTATCTTATATAGGTTCTCCAGGATCGAACTATCACTTTAGTAATCTCCAATCATTCATCTTAACTATTCATTATCCTGGATTACCAACACAATTCTTGAATAGTTATACTCTCTCAGACTATTCCAAAGCATGCCAATCCCCTCGTACACCCTAATTAAGGTTTTGTAGTAACCTCTCATCTCTAATAAAATAATCATCGGTATTCATGAGGGATGGATTAAGTTTTCCTACAAATAGACTTTAGATTAATGTCTAGGCCTCTCTTAAATGAAGAGCAACATCAAATTTTATCAAATTCCTCAAGAACTCATCCCTTATTATTTGTTCTTCAGGTTAAATTCATCTGATTCAACATATTGACTTCTCACTATCCGTGCCACTGTCTATATCCTCTGGCTCTGATCAACCCTAGAGGCTTGGGGAAAGCCAGGTGATTTCAATACGTCAAATATTACTTCTTGATCATTTTCTCTCAAAATTACTTTCCAATCCTAGACATCAATAATGGCCCTTCCCATGGCTAGAAAAAGTGTCCAAAAATTTAAATGCATTTCCTTCTCTTCTTTTAAATCCAATATACAAAATTAGTACAAAAGGTTAATTTATATACAGTAACTAGCAAATGTTCAACAATTCCCTGAGGATGGGTCATAGATTGGTCAAGTAGTTGTAGAGTCAGACTAGTAGGTTTAATTTTTTTCTAGTCCTAGTTGCTTGAAAATGGCCATAGAGATAAAAGGCTTGCTTAACCTCAGTTAAGGACAATTAGGACAGACAATCAAACTAACTTTAAACCAACCAATATAAAGCTCAATATTCAAACCTAAGTTAACCAACATAAAAATTCATTTAAAAAGATATTAAAGCTTAAACTTAAACCAAGAATACAACCTGGTTTGAGAGGATAATTTGGAGGAGGCAACCCATGACTGCTAACAAAGTATCCTCTAGTCACTTCTGACTAATCAAACAACAAATTTTAATGATCTGAGATGAAGGAACAATGAGATTTGACCTGATCATTCCAAACGAAAAAAATAAAAAAATGAAAATCCCTAATTGGCAAATAAGTCTTAAACAACCTAAAATTTTCCAACACTTAAAATATGAAAAAGACATTAAAACGTATATGAAACATTAATGAACACAGATCACCGAACACAACTTGAACCTTAGTGCTCGGATCTACGAAGATTTCTTGGATGACACAATCTATGGTTGTTGACAAGAATCTTCTTGTCCTGGATTAACTATCTTTCAGACTAAGTAGATTTAGAGATGCTAACGACTCCGAGACGATGGAGCCATAATGATCTTGAAAGTGTTATCTAAAAACTAACAATTTAACAAATTAAATCAATAAATTAAAATATAATTTTGTACTAAATTTGTTTTGCAGGACTTTCAAAGACATAAGGCAAGTTGCAATTTAGATTTACTTTACATGTTATTAAGGTGTGTTAACTCTGTTTTACAGGGATGACACTTTAAAGCTTGAAATTGTGAATCTCAAAACTTTTGACAAAACAACAAAACAAAACAATAATACAAAATGAGAAAAATAAAAAGACACTGTAAAATGATAAAATAAAATGAAAATTTAAAATGGCAAGATAAAACAAACAACACAATAATGACAAGATGCAAATGAACAAAACTTTTACATAGTAGTGAATCTTTAGAAATCTACTGCCTTTAGAACTGAATGTTGATGTTTTTTTCCTTGAAAACACCTAAAATTTTTGCAAATAAATGTTAAACTTAATTGGGATTTTTCTTAGGCATTCTTAACTGCTTAGGAAGAAATTAATAATAGGAGCTTGCTCATATAAGATAATGAGAAATTCAGAAGAGGTGTCATACCTAAATCTCTTGTTAAAGTATTTTCATAGGGTCTTCCTTATATGAGTATCTTAAGAGTCAAACACTCCAGAGTTCTTTCTAAAATTTTTACCACTAAAGTTCTCACATAATTTTTATTTGTTTGTTTTCTAATCTCATTTGCCCTTTCTTTCTTCTCCAAGTTTCTTAATATCTTAAGGTCACTTACATGATATGAAAGAAAAAGTTATTCGGAGAATAGGGTAATGTAATAGACAACTGAGTGATGACTCCTTGAAAATGACAACGACACCCAATAGACAATGGATAATTAGCAGTGGTTGTGGCGACCAGTCTGACGACATCCTTGAAAGTTCACCAGTTCACCAATTGTCCTTTATCGTATGAATTTGAGTTAAATTGGGGTAGGAAATGAGTTTAGGTACCTTTGAACTCAATTTTGGCTAAACCTAAGTTAATAACTCCACGAAAATATGTTCAAAACCCTCAATAGCACCAAACAGCACCGCAACCCTGAGCCAAATAACACCACAACAAAAATTCCTTAATACTAGCTCTAAAATATATCAAAAACCTCAAATAATACCAAAAGATTACCTCCATAAAATCCCCAATAACACAGCCTTCAAGCCCCGTCGTAATGCCATGGAACCGCACCCTCGTTCCTTAATAACATCGCGCAAAACATTTCCATACTCCCGCAAATAACACCACCTCTCACCTTGCATCTAATACAAATATGGTACACCCGCCTTACTTCAATTCCTTGCCAATACTACAAAAATAATATCGTGATAGCACTGGCAATAACACTCCTCACCACAGAACCATGGTAACACATTGGTACACCAATAATAACACCTCTGGTAACACCGTCTACAACAAAATTTCAATAACCCATCAATAAAACCCTAATAACACCCAAAATAATACCTAAAGCACACATCCTGAAGTCATTTCCCCTCTTGACTTAACTCACTTGCACACAACAAAGGACAATTGGACCTTGTTCCTCGCCCTCTGCCCGAAGCTTCTCCGTCTTTAAGCCCCTGTCCACTTCATTTCTTTGGTATAGCTAGTGATCCACCTGAAAATTACCTATTTTTACTGTAATTTTCATTATCATTTTATGTATATTTTTGATGATATTGCACTTTAAGGGAAAGTATTTTTCATGTTTTTGGTTTCAAGTAGATGGAATGGATATTTAGAGAAAATGAGGGCAACATGGAGCAAAAAGGAAGAATTTTGTATGGAACCATAGCACCACCCTTGGCAGCATAGCTCCATTTACCGAGTGAACTTGGCGCTATAGCTCCCCAGACTAGCATTATAGTGCTAGTAACTAATTTTTTTAGAAGGTGCATTGAAATGGGTGCTTGAAGCAACCCTTGGTTATTTTCAGAGATTTATTAATATGGCCAAATTTTGAATTAAAAAAAGAACTTTTGGAGGTGATTTTATAAGAGTTTAGTGTGTGCATGAGTAAATTTTGTGTATTTGTGTGTGTGTGTGTGAGTAAGAGTTTTTGTAAGAGTTTAAAGATTGTTTGAAGGAGACTCCAGGATTTGTGTGGGGAGAAGACATAAGGTATTTTATATTTGTGTTTAAGTTTTTGTTGTTAAGACTTGACTTTCAATACAAATCATGTGTTTTTATTTTATCTCCATGGATTCTTAGTAGTTACCTTTCTTTCTCCTTACATTTGAGAATTAATCATGTTGGATGAGAATGGTTTTAAAGATTTATCTTTTATATTAAAAATTGAGATGACAATTCCACCGATTTTTTATTGACTTTGTGAATTGGCCACTTGTGATGTTAAAATTCATTTAGAAACATAATGAACTAGGAGGGCTACGATTTCACCCAACTTGTGAATGCCACACTTCACTTTGAAAAAAATCGTAGCGATCTTCTGAGGAAGAGTGCAAATAGATAAAGAGATAAGTTTTGATGGACGTAGAATTGATGTTTTTAGGGCAACAAACTAGATTCTTTTATCAATTCAATTTAAAACTTGGATCTAAATGAGAGGTAATCTAGAAATGAGAGGCTAGAATCTACTCAGCACTACTACACAAGCTGAAGACAAACTTTAGTTTAGCTAATATTCTTTCTAGCACTGAGAGGGGGTAAAAAATATGTATGCTCCTATTTGTCACAATACATCATTTTATTTTTTTTAATCATTCAAATCCTAGACTAATTAACATCTCTTTACAAGGGAAAAGATCTTTTCATAACATTTAAACTCACTTTTAAATTTTAAATTTTATTTATCTTTTGAACTTTATTAAAGTTTTTAACTTTGTTATTAATTTCTGCTTAAATTTAATTTTAATCTTTTTCAAACAGTTCACCATTTATCTCTTATCATATTTATTTTCAACTTAGATAGAGGTTTTGCAAGTATATATTAAGTGTTACAGCTTTCCCCGTGGGAACGACACTGGAATTTTTAAGGAAAATCCTACATTACTTGAAACGATAGGTATGCTTGCGTAGTACCGCTAGTGTGGAGGCTTATTTTCTATTTTCTAAATCATTTCATTTATTCACACTAGCCACTAAATATAACTTTCATAAAATTTTTGGCAATCTTTTGGAGTAAAAATTTCTACTTAATTGCAGGTTGAGTCTTGTTTTTAGCACCGTTGTCAGGAAAGCAATAAAATTTTAGACTTAAATAATTATATTTGAATTGTAGATTTATTTTTAGAAGAATTAAAAATTAATTTTAACATTATTCCATTTTCGAAAAGCATAAAAAAACATTAAAAATTTGAAAAATTAAAAAAAAAATCAAAAAACTGAAAAATTAAAATAATAATAATAAAAAAAAGGATCCAAAAACTAAAAACTTTAAAAATATTTTTTGAGTGTGGTATTTTATTTTCTGAAACTTTATCTTTTGCATGTGTAATTTGAGATCTGAAGGTTTAGTGCCCTATGATTCTGATCTAGAGCAAACAATAAGAAAAACTTGAAAACAAAAAAAGAATTTCACAATTTTCAAGAAATGAAAAACATATAACAAAGTAACATTGAAATTCAAACAGCTGAAAATGAACATCATAATTTACAAAGACCTTTAAGAGATTATGCAAATCCTACAATAGATAAATTTTATTTAAGTATTCAAACCCCTGCTGCAGCGGCTAACTCATTTGAACTTAAACCTGCAATTATACAAATGGTGCAAAACAATTAGTTTGAGGGAACATCATCTGATGATCAAAATTTATATTTGGCCAATTTTCTAGAACTGTAAGTTACATTTAAATATGATGACATATTAAATGATGCTATAAGACTTAGACCTTTTTCTTTTTCCTTAAAGGATAAAGCTAAGATATGGTTAAATTCATTAGCACCTGGATCTATTAGAACTTAGGAGGATTTAGCACAAAATTTTTTGGCTAAGTACTTTCCTCCTTCAAAAATTTCTAAGCTTAGAAATGATATTACTTTTTTACTCAATATGAAGGAGAGTCGATATATGAAGCTTGGGAAAGATTTAAGGAACTCCTTAGAAAGTGTCCACATCATACTCTACCAGACTAGTTAATTATTCAAACTTTTTATAATGGGTTAGTAAGATCCCTTAGATCTATCATGGATGCTACTGTTGGAGGTTCCTTAATATCTAAACCGTTTGATGAAGTTTGTTCATTAATTGAAGAGATGTCTATGAATAATTTTTAATGGTCATCTGAAAGGTTAAATCTAAAGAAAGTAGCTAGTATTCATGATAATGATGCTATTTCAATGGTTGCAACTCAAGTTGTTGCATTATCTAGTAAAATAGACCAAGTTGGAATGAAGATAAATAAATTCCTATCATTTTGGTGTATCCTTTTCTAGCTACTGGATATGCAATGATGAATGTCAAAGAAGGAGAACCATCCATAAGCGTTAATGACCAGGAAGCTACATTTAATGTGCTTAAATCAAAGAAGTATCGTGATAAAGGAAAAGATGGCAATTGTTAATGAAAGAACATTATTGATTATATGATTGTTAATCATTTTTAAGAAAGATGTGAAGTTATATCAGATTAAAATAATGAAGTCATCCCAGATCAAAAAGAATTGAAGAATGAAACTGAAAGTGATTTTGAGGATAAATAAAAGGCGATAAACACTAAGGATTCAATTTATGTTCAAAATTTTTTTAAAATTTTAGATACTACTAAGAATAGTAATCCTCTGATTCCTTCTATTGAAAAACCTCCTGAACTTGAGAGGAAGGTTCTACCTACTCATTTAAAGTATGTATTTTTTGTGAACTCATCCACATTACCAGTTATTTTATCCTCAGATTTAACCATAGAACAAGAAGAAAAAATTTTGAAGACATTGAAAAAGCATAAGAAATCCTTTGGATGGTCATTAGCTGATATTAAAGGAATAAACCCTTAAATCTGTATGCATAGAATTTTGATGGAAGATAGTCATAAGCCTAAGGCTAATTCTCAAAGGAGATTGAATCTTATAATGAAAGAAGTTGTTAAGAAAATAATTTTAAAATGGTTGGATGCTGGAATTATTTATCCGATTTCAGATAGTTCCTGGGTTAGTCCTATTCATTGTGTTCCTAAGAAGGGGGAGTGACTATAGTTGTAAACAAAAGGAATGAATTAATTCCTATAAGATAATTTACTAGATGGTGAATCTGTATTCACCATAGTGAATTAAACCTTGCCACTAAGAAAGATCACTTTCCTCTACCTTTTCTTGATCAAAATGTTGGATAGACTAGCTGGGCACCGCTATTTTTTGTTTTTGGATGCATATTTTAGATACCACAAAATACCCATAGCTACTGAGGATCAAGAGAAGACAACATTTACTTGTCCATATGGGACTTTTGCTTTTAGGAGAATGTCATTTAGAATATGCAATGCACTTGCAACTTGTTAAAGATGTATGGTGTCAATTTTTTGTGATTTAATTGAGAAAGGAATTGAAGTTTTTATGAAGGATTTATCAATTTTTGGAACCTCTTTTAATTCATGTTCAGATCACTTAATAGGGTTCTAAAATGCTGCAAAGAAGCAAACTGTATCTCAATTGGAAAAAATCCCAATTTATGGTTACACAAGAAATTGTATTGGGGCATAAGATTTTTGAGAAAGACATCGAAGTAGATCCCGTAAAAATTCAAGTTATTACTAAATTACTACTCCCTACTATTTTATGGAGAATTAAAAGTTTTCTGGGACATGTTGGTTTCTACAGACGTTATATTAAAGACTTTTCAAAAATTTCCAAGCCTTTATGTCATCTTTTGGCAAAAGACACTAACTTTGATTTTAATGAGGAATACTTGAATGCCTTCAATTTATTAAAATAAAAATTAATCACTGCACTTATCATTATTTCACCTGATTTGATGAAACCTTTTAAATTGAGGGGTTGGTTTAGGGCAAAAATATGATAAAAATTTTAAAGTAATATACTATGTTAGTAAAATCTTTAATAAAGCTCAAATTAATTTCACTACTACTGAAAAGGAATTATTAGCTAAAGTGTATTCTTTTGATAAATTTAAACTTTATCTTATTGGAGATAAATCTATTGTACATGCTGATCATTCTGCTATGAAATATTTAATATTGGAAAATGATGCAAAACCATGATTAATTAGATGTGTCCTTCTGATGCAAGAATTTGATTTTCAATTAGAGGATAAGAAGGGTACTAATATTCAGATAGCTGATCATTTGTCAAGGCTTGTACAGGAAAATAATGTTAACATTAATGGTGAAATTAATTAAACTTTTCCTGATGAACAATTATATGCAATTAATGAATGGAGAATTTTGTGGTATGTTGAATTAGTTAACTACTTAGTAACATTTTACCTACGGATTAGACAACCATCAAATTAAATTGTTCATTCATGATTCAAAATTTTACTTTTGGGATGACCCTTATTTATGTAAACAATGTATGGACTTAGTTATTTGAAGATGTGTACTGATAGAAGAAACCCAAGAATCTATGCAAAAATTTCATAAATCAGATTATGAGGGACATTTTGGGGTTGATAAAACTACATTTAAGATTCTACAATTTGGGTTTTGTTGGTCTACGTTATTTAGAGATGTTATACCTAAATAAAATCATGTGATAGATGTCAAAGAGTAGACAATATTTCTAGAAGAAATAAAATGCTCCTAAATTTTACACTAGAAGTTAAAATCTTTTAGTTTGGGGTTTAGATTTTATGAGACCATTTATTCCATCTTTTGGAAAAAAATATATTTTGATAGATGTGGATTATGTTTCTAAATCGATTGAAGTAGTTGCTTTACCTCACTGTGATGTTAAGAGTGTTGCAAAATTTTTAAGGAAAAGATTTTTATAAGATTTGGAATGCCTAGAGTAATCATTATATATAGGGGAAGTCATTTTAAGAACATAATAATTGAAACATTAACTTAAAAGTATGAGATTAAAAATCGAATTGCCATGGCTTACCACCCTCAAAATAGTGGTTTAACAGAAGTATCCAATCATGAAATCAAAAGAATATTAAAAAAACTATAAATCATAATAGGATAGATTGGTCTGTTAAACTTGATTGTACATTATGGGCCTATAAGACTGCTTACAAAACTCTTATAAGAATGTCACCACATGGGCTCATATGTGGGAAAGCTTATCATTTGCCAGTTGAATTGGAGCATAAAACTTATTGGGCTATTAAAGAGTTAAATTATAATTTGAAAGATGTTGGTGAGAAAAGATTATTGCAATTAAATGAGCTTGACGTGATAAAAATTGAATCTTATGAGAATGCCACATTTTATAAAGAGAAAATGAAAATGAGGCATGATCAGAGAATTTTGAAAAAGCATTTTGATCCTGGACAGTAAGTTTTATTATACAATACAAGATTGAAATTATTTCAAGAAAACTTAAGTCTAGGTTATCAGGGCCATATATTGTGGTAAGAGTTTATCCATATGGTGCTATTGATAATGAAGATCCTAGAACTGAGAGAATAATTAAGGTAATTGGACAGAGATTAAAAGCATATATAAGTGGAGATAATCCAACATTTAAGGAGATTCTAATGTTGGGTCAACAAAATTAAAACATTGGATATGTCGGGTTGGCGATGTTAAACCAAGCACTTTGTGGGTGGCAACTCCTAGTTATCTGTGTGGATTGATTTGATTAGTGATTATTGTTATGATGAGTTTAAGAAGTGATATTGAGTCTTACATGATTAAGGCGACACAAAACATTATTTTATTGATGAAAATGAGGAGGGAATGAAAGCATTTTAACATGTAATAATTTTGGATTGGCGCTATAGTGCCAGATCTAGCGCTATAACACCATATATCAAATAACCCCCTAAACTGTTCAAATTTTGGTTTGTTGCACTCTTCGTCTCTATAAAACCACCTAGAACAGGAAAGGAGGCATCCCTTCCATAGTTTTAAGCATTCTAGAGAGAGTAGAGACTAGAAAATTCATTCCTACTTCGAGATCATGGAGAGTAATAATAATGGAAAGTTTGAAGACAAGAAGATGATGCATAAGGATGCTCAAACCTACTTCAACAGATTCTTAACATTAAGCTTAAAGCAGCTTATGGACAAACTTGCGAAAATTAAAGAGGTGATATCCCATTTGCACACCAAGTATGGAGCTTATTCAATTTGTATGAAAATTTGGATTGGCGGTTGAAACTCCAATTCAATCATTTGGCGAGTTTCCAAGATTATCAAGTAAGTAATTATAGCAACAACAAATGGATTGACGACAAGGTTGCATCAAAATTTCCTTATGCTCTTTTTTATCATGCTTTTGATCATAATTATTTGGAGGGTATGGACTCTTAAATAAAAAATTATGTTAGTATTAAGTGTTTATGTGTGGTGTGCCAACTTTGTTATTATAGTGGCTCTAGCACTTCAGGATGTTTTTCTATGCTTATATTGACATCTAATTAAGTTTATGTTGTGTCGTTTGTATTGAACTTATTGTTAATATAGGAAAAAAAGTTCACTTCTATTGTTAAAAGTTGGTTTTATGTGTTTGAATGATTTGATTGGTAGTTACACACTTAATATTTGGAATGACGATGAGCTCAATAACTTTCAAAATGACTGTTAAAACTGAAATATTAGAGTTTGAAAATCTTGATTTTTCTGTTCTCTTTCGAAATATACAAAAATTTTAAAATTTTGAATGTGTGAATGGTGCCATAGAGCCACTATTGGATGTTATAGCGCCGCTCATCAGTGTAAGCATGGATCTATAGCACCATGACTAGGAGTTATAGCGTCGAACAAATCCAAGAGTAGCTTTAAGTACCTAGACCACTGATTTTCACCATTTTTGCCTCTGGTTCAACTTCTCCTTCCCATATTTCGCAACTTACTCCGCTAGGGCTTGAATTTATGCTTGATTGAGTTAGACTTAGTGCTTAAAACTCTAGATTTCATCTTCTTTGGGTAAGATCTACATTTTGACTTAAAATATTTTTAATTTCGCCATGTATTTCTTATATATTATGGTTAGGCTGAAAATTTAAAATTTTGATGAAAATAGTAGGAAATCCATGGATGAATGCGTATATGATTTAGAATATTATTGTAGGAGCCTTATAAAGTTACATTTTGAACAAATTAGAAATATTATTAAATTTTTTAAAGATTTCACATGGCTCCTAAGATGAGAAGGGGTAGAGGGCAAACTAGTTTTGATAACAAGAAATTTTCTAGTTTGAAAGCTGAGGATAGATGTAGACATCTGCATTCTAAGAAATTGATTATAGAGCAAAGTTTTCATCATCCTAGGGGAACGATTGAATATTTGATTGCTGAACGATAGTGGGAAGACTTCTATTATTTCGCCGTCGTTGCTATGATTTTTTTGGTTCATGAATTTTACACCAACCTCCTTGATGAATCAGATGATTTAGTGTTTGTTTAAGGGTAATATATA